>MU223708.1:2667804-2708792 GCA_018584345.1 Thuja plicata | reverse complement strand
TTGGATCACTTCACCTAATATAAACATAATTCTCCTGGAAATTTCCATTATACTGCAAGTTACTGGGTATTTTCTTAATGTGTTTATGCATTTAATGCCAATCACTTACTTTCTTTTTTGGGTGGACCTATCACCTACCTTAATGATGATCTGTGCTAAACCTTTGCATTAACAAATATACTGCTTCATAATATTATTATATTCATAAGTAACATTCTGGGCTTCTAAGAAGCAATTAAAATCTTAAAAAAAACCTTTAATATCCTATATTCATGTCGGTATCTAGAATATAAAGTATCTTATTATCCCTATTCTTTTGTAATTGAATACCTATTCTTACCTATTGATTTAATGACTACCCATATACATTCTGCTGAGTAAAAAACAAAAAGATACCCATGGTGCATTGTCTATTGGCTATATTGCTTAATCTTTCTATAGCGCTTGGCAGCTCCATGCTTGATTTTTCTTTTTGATAATGACAATGGAGTTTTCTTCATGCTTTGCATTTTTGGAATACCGAGAGTATTTCTTTACTATTGGGGATATGCTCTGCAAATTTTCCCTTTCTTCTTAATCTATTTCTTCCAGAATGTCATATCCTTCAGCTCTCCAGTAGTCTAACAACCATTCCATCTCCATTCCTTCTTTAAGGAGTTATTTGTGTTGGAAAGTGACATTGCAAGCAATTGTTATTTTTTCATTGATGTAAAAACCTTTACTAGTGAGACTATTGCTATCTGTTTGAGTACCATATCTATTGTTGATGAAGAAGATTTAACAAGAAGACCAATTGAATGGTTGAGTTAAGGTAATTCAAAGGGTATCTAATCAGTTGGCACTCTAGCAAAGTAATTTGTTGCTTATCTTTCAAAGATAGTTTTTCTGGCTGTTTTGTTCTAAGCAAGTTTGGCTTGTGCCAAGAAAAGTTGCTTATGACGAGAAAAGTTGCTTGTGCCCAGTAAAGTTGCTTGTGACAAGTAAAAAGTTGCTCGATGCTGAGCACCATTGAAATTGCCGAGTGGAAACAATAATGAAGGCCGACTTATAGAAGTTTGATTATTGATGAGATTTGAGATCTCTGGATGACTTAGTTGATTTTATTGGGATATGTAATGTTAATTAAAGATTGATCCACATCATTTAATGTATGGGTAATCGTAATTAATGCATGGTTTCAAGATTTAATTAGAGACTACTTTGGAGAAGTAAATGTAATGTAAAGATGGGATGATCAGTTGGATCTGACCTAACCTAAGATCTACGATCTTGTTTAAGCGGCAAAATATTTATTTGACCTAGACAGAGAGGTATATGATAACCTCACAGGTTATTCATTGTGTGTACAAGTGTGGATGAATATATGTGTATGCAAAAGGTTTGCATGGTTGATTTACTGTTTAGCATGATCTAGCAGAAAAGGCAAAGGCAGAGGTAGAAAGTTGCATGTGTGATTGCTTGACAGATTTCCAAGTAGATCAGAAGGTTGAAATGACAATGTAGGCTACTCAGTAAGTTAACATCTGAGCTGTAATTGGATCTGAATTGCAAAGTAAGTTGTATGTATCAGATCACAAATTGCTGATTACTTTCTTACCATTGTATCAGTTAAATCCTTTAACAAGGTTGACTTAACAATCATTTGTATAAATCCTCTAACAAGGTGACATTCAAATTGGAATGTTCTGAGTCCTCTAACAAGGCCACTCCTGATAGGGTGATTAAATCCTTTAACCAGGTCACACCTAGAAGTGTGTTATTGTAACCTTTCACAGGGTTGGCTCCTCACATGGCATCACTTCAGAAGAGTGAAAACTTGGTAGCATGTTACTGGTGGTTTTTTCCATATTGGGTTTCCACGTTAAATACTTGTGTCAAATTGTGTGAATGTTTATGGTTTACTTTACTATTATGTTACTACAAGCTAATTTCAATTGATAGTAAACTGCATGATTAAGGTTATTGATTTATGCTACTGCTGCCAAGTAGATCTGAAGTATAGAAAGTTTTTATTTACTACATCTAGACCTAAGGATAACTAATTCACCCCTCCCCTCTTAGTTATTCTAAATTCATTCTAACAATTGGTATCAGAGCTTTGGTCTCCTGAAAATAGTTTGAAGGTACTTGGAGCGAAAAGATCAAGATGTATAAGGAGGTTCCCAAGCTGAACAAATATAGCTTCCCTGCATGGCAGAGCTTGATGAAACTACATTTGGCTGGTATTGGAGATGATGCTAAGCGACTTATTGAACATGCCTATGTACCACCTACTGCTCCTCTCTCAGCTATACAACTTAGAGAAAAGCATGAACACAATAAAGCAATGTTGGAGATCGCCTCCTCATTAATTTATTCAGAGTTTGATGATGTAAAGAACTGCAAAAATGCAAAAGAGATGTGGGACAAACTTGCAACTGTCTATGGTGGAGACACAAATGTGCTAAGGGCTAAATCAGAAAGTCTAAAAGGTAAGTTTGATGAGATGAAAATGCATGAAGGTGAAAATGTCATTCAGTACTATGGTAGAATAAAAGAAGTTGTAAATGCCATTAGAGGGGCTAATGGAACTATTGATGAGAACACCACTATGAGCAAGGTACTGAGAAATTTACTTCCTATATATTCTGTTAGAGTTTCTGCAATTCAAGAATTGAGATGTACTCCTAACAATAATCTGAATATGGAAAATCCGATAGGCAGACTCAATGCATTTGAAATGTCAAATTATGATAACTATAATCCACAAGGGATTGATTCTGCTTTTAGATCACAGCTGGTCCTCAATGAATCTAAGAAAGGAAAGAAACATGTGGATAGTGATAAAGACACATCTGTTGATGATCTTGAAGAACTTGAAGCACTCATGGAAAAAAGACTATCCAGAGGAAAAGGAAAATACAGAGGTAAACTTCCTATTATTTGTTTTTCATGCAACAAAGTTGGTCATATAGCTGCTAGATGTCCTGACGGGAATGAAAAAGATGAAAGAAGGGACAACAAATAAAGGAATATAAAGATAGTAAGGATGACAGAGACTTCAGTAAATGTAAGGACTACAAAGACAAAGGTAAGAAATCTTGTTATATTGCTGAAGAAACTTCTGACAATGACACTGATAATTCTGATGACAATGATATAGAAGTTGTTTATGTTGCAATGAAAGAATATTTTGATGATGATGAGAAAACTACAATAATCTCTTATATGAGCAAAAATGATCACTTGATCATTGACAGTGGTTGTTCCCATCATATAACTGGTGACAAAGATAAGTTTAAAACCCTAAACCAATGTAAAGGAGGATATGTAAAATTTGGTAATGATTCACCATGTCTTATCAAAGGTAATGGACTGATTAACTTGACTAAAAAAATCAGATGTGATGATGTGTATTGGGTTGATGATCTAAAATACAATTTTTTGAGTGTTGCACAGTTGAACAATTCTAGTTACAAAGTTGAATTCCATCACAGAAAGGAAAAGATCTATGATTCTACTGAAGAATTAGTTGGAAGTGGTGATCAGACTAAAGGTAACTTATTTTATCTGGATTTATCTGAAGAAACATGTTTGTTTGCATAGTACAATGATGTTTGGTTATGGCATAAGAGATTGTGTCATGTGAACTTTGATAACTTGGTAAGCATAAGTAAACTAAAAAAGGTTAGAGGGATACCTAAGTTAAAGAAACCTGAGAATTCTATGTGTAAACAATGTCAACTAGGAAAGATGACTAAGTCTAGTTTCAAAAGAAAAACACATATATCAGAGGAAATTCTGGAATTGGTCCATACTGATCTCTATGGTCCCATTGGAGAAAGAATCTATTGTGGGGCTAGATAATTTATTCTATTTGTTGATGATTATTCAAGGATGATGATTGTAATGTTTCTCAAGGAAAAATCTGATGCATTCCAGTTATTTAAATGGTACTTAGCTAAAGCTGAAAAGGAAACAGGCAAAAGTTTGAAATGCTTAAGATCTGACAGAGGTGGAGAGTTTATTTCTAATGAGTTTAATAGGTTTTGTAATGAACGAGGCATAAAGAGACAGATGTCTACACCTAGGAATCCTCCACAAAATGGTATTGTTGAACAAAGGAACAAATCTATTATGGACTGTGCAAGAACACTAATGATGGAGAAAAATGTTGCATAGAAGTATTGGAAAGAAGCTATAAGTACTACAGTCTATACAGTGAATAGAGTTGAAGTCAAGAAAGGTACAAATGCTACACCTTATGAACTTTGGTATGGTTATGCACATAGTGTAAAGTATTTGGAAGCAAATTTTTTATATTGAAAGACAACAGAAATGGAAAACTAGATGCTAAAGGTGAAGAAGGTATATTCCTTGGTTATTCAACCAAAAGCAAAGCATACAAATGTATGAATTCCAATACTAACAAAATTGTTGAAAGTGCAAATGTAAGAATTGATGAGTTTGCAGAAAGAAATGAAACTAAAAGTACACAAGAACCTAAAAGTTATAGATCATTCGTATATCTAGATGATGAATATTCTAATTCACTACCTAAGACTACTGCTGAACAACATCATGTACCTACCAAGTCATAGACTGGAGTTGACGAGCAACTACAAGTGAATTCCGAGCTATCTGATGGAGATGCCAAGTCACAGAATCAACCAGAACTGAATACAGACGATGAACCTAAAGCAAGGACTAAGCCTATCCGATAAAAATATGTGAGAAGGAATCATAATTCTGATCAAACCATTAGGTCAAAGGATTCTTCTATTATGACAAGAAGTAAGCCAAAAAATAACACATGTCTGTTATGTGAATTTGAGCCCAAAACAGTGAAAGATGCTTTAGAAAATGAAGATTGGATACAAGCAATGAATGAGGAAATTGAACAGATTGAGAAGAACAAAACTTGGACACTTATACCTAGGCCAAAGCATAAAAATGTAATTGGCACAAAGTGGGTATTCAGGAACAAACTAACTGAACATGGAGAAGTGACAAGAAACAAAGCTAGACTGGTATGCAAGGGTTATGCACAGGAGGAAGGAATTGACTATAGTGAAACCTTCACCCCAGTTGCAAGATTGGAAGGTGTCAGGACCTTACTCGCATATGCAGCCTACAAAGGATTCAAAGTTTATCAGATGGATGTGAAATCTGCATTTCTCAATGGGATCTTGGAAGAAGAAGTATATATTGAGAAAGTTGATGGATTTGTAGACCCAAACAAAAGGGATATGGTCTGCAGATTACACAAAGCATTATATGGATTGAAGCAAACACCAAGAGCATGGTATGAAAGATTGCACAATTATCGGATCAAGATTGAATTTGCAAGAACCAATGACAACAACAACCTGTACTTGAAAATAGAGCAAAGAAAAGGTACATTATTAGCTGAAATTTTTGTAGATGACATCATATTTAGTGGACAAGATGTATTATATCAAAAATTTGCAACAGAGATGCAAACTGAGTTTGAGATGTCTATGTTTGGTGAAATAAATTTTTTTGTTGGCTTACAAATTTATCAAATGAAGAATGGTATCTATATCACTCAATCTAAATATATCAAGGAGATATTGAAAACTTTTGGAATGGAAGAGTCCAAACCAGTGAGTACACCCATGGCTACTGTATAGAAACTGACAAAAGATGATGACACAAAAGAAGTGAGCCAAACACTCTACAGGTAAATGATTGGAAAACTACACTATGTTGTTCACAGTAGACCTGACATTGCTCTAGATGTTGGGATTATAGCATGGCTTTCTGCTAATCCTAAGGAAACTCACATAATGGCAGTCAAAAGAATTTTGAGATATTTGAAAGGAACTGAGGACTATGGTCTATACTACAAAAGGAATGACAAGTTTTAACTTAGAGTTTACACTGATTCTGATTGAGCTGGAAATGTTGATGATAGGAAAAGCACTACTAGTATAGCATTTCTTTTAGGTAAGAAATTGATCTCCTGGACAAGCAAGAAACAGAACTGCACCTCACAATCTACAGCTGAAGCCGAGTATGTGGCAGCAGCAGTTAACTATTCTAACATTGTGTGGTTGAAGATACTACTGAAAGGTATGAAGGAAGAAATCACTAACCCAGTTGTCATATATTTTGATAACACAAGTGCTATTAATATTTCTAAAAATCCCGTTATGCACTCAAAGACAAAGCATATAGCTATCAAATATCACTACTTGAGGGAGCTAGTTCAAAGTAAAGAAGTAAGATTGGATTATTTGAACACTAAAGAACAATTAGTAGACATATTCACAAAAGAACTACCCAAGGATGCTCATGAGTATCTACAAGGTAAATTGGGGGTGATTCCCCTAACTAAGGCTAATTAAGTTCTATATAGTACTATTGCATCAAATATTTCATACAGAAAATCTGACACATTGATGCATAGTAAGTCACACTTTAGGATGCTGGCTAAAGTTGTGAAGATGAACAAGGACAAAAAAGAAAAATTAGTCATACTGAAGATGACAGGATCAACATGATACTGAAGATCTACATGATAAATATATTGACGTCTTTGGCATTGTTGTCAAAGAGGGAGAGATTACCTATAAAGAGGAAAAAGAGGGAGAGATTGCCTAGAAGTTAGAGATTACCAAGAAGGAGAGATTAACTATAATAAGGCAGAAGTTACTATTGAAAACATTGAAGTGATTATCTACTCAAAGGGAGTCTACATATGATTAGACACAGATGATTACAGTGTGATTACAGACACAGAGGGAGAAATGTTTTACAGATAAGAATCAAAATGAAGCTAAAGACATTAATGAAGATTTGTTCATATCAAGGAACATGGGTGAATTTTGGATTGGTTGGTAACTATGCTTGTTAAATCATTGTTTTAATATTTTGTGTTGCCATAAATGCCAAAGAGGGAGATTGTTGGAAAGTGACATTGCAAGCAATTGTTATTTTGTCATTGATGTCAAACCTTTACTGGTGAGAAAATTGCTATCTGTTTGAGTACCATATCTATTGTTGATGAAGAAGATTTAACAAGAAGACCAAGTGAATGGTTGAGTTAAGGTAATTCAAAGGGTATCTGATCAGTTGGCACTCTGGCAAAGTAATTTGTTGCTTATCTTTCAAAGACAATTTTTTTGGCTGTTCTGTGTCAAGCAAGTTTGGCTTGTGCCGAGAAAAGTTTCTTATGATGAGAAAAGTTTCTTGTGCTGAGTAAAGTTGCTTGTGATGAATAAAAAGTTGCTCGATGCTGAGCACCATTGAAATTGTTGAGTGGAAACAGTAATGGAGGCCGACTTACAAAAGTTTGATTATTGATGAGATTTGAGATCTGTGGTTGACTTAGTTTATTTTATTGGGATATGTAATGTTAATTAAAGATTGATACACGTCATTTAATGTATGGGTAACCATAATTAATGCATGGTTTCAAGATTTAATTAGAGACTAATTTGGAGAAGTTAATGTAATGTAAAGATGGGATGATTCGTTGGATCTGACCTAACCTAAGATCTATGATCTTGTTTAAGTGGAAAAAAATTTATCTGACCAAGACAAAGAGGTATATGATAACCTCAAGGGTTATTCATTGTGTGTGCAAGTGTGGATGAATGTATGTGTATGCAAGAGGTTTGCATGGTTGATTTACTATTTAGCATGATCTAGTAGAAAAGGCAAATGCAGAGGCAGATAGTTGCATGTGTGATTGCTTGACGGATTTCCAAGCAGATCAGAAGGTTAAAATGGCAATGCAAGCTACTTAGTAAGTTAACATCAGAGCTGTAATTGGATATGAATTGCAAAGTAAGTTGTATGTACCAGATCACAAACTACTGATTACTTTCTTACCATTGTATCAGTTAAATCCTTTAACAAGGTTGACTTAACAGTCATTTGTATAAATCCTCTAACAAGGTGAAATTCAGATTGGAATGTTCTAAGTCCTCTAACAAGGACACTCCTGACAAGGTGATTAAATCCTTTAACCAGGTCACACCTAGCAGTGTGTTATTGTAACCTTTCACAGGGTTGGCTCCTCACAGGGCATCACTTTAGAGGAGTGAAAACTTGGTAGCATGTTACTGGTTGTTTTTCCCATATTGGGTTTCCACGTTATATACTTGTGTCAACTTGTGTGAATGTTTATGGTTTACTTTACTGTTATGTTACTACAAACTGATTTCAATTGACAGTAAACTGCATGATTAAAGTTATTGATTTATGCTACTGCTGCCGAGTAGATATGAAGTATAGAAATTTTTTATTTACTACATCTAGACTTGAGGATAACTGATTCACCCCTCCCCTCTTAGTTATTCTAAATTCATTCTAACAATTTGTACATAAAATCCAAGTTTCTAGACATTTCAGGCCAGAATTCATTGAGACCTCTTTCATCTTTAAATGTCATCATAGGGATGCACTGATAATTTGGGATTATCTTGAGATTCTCTATCTCTTTCTTCATTGTGATCTTTGGGTATGGAATTTTTAGTTGATTGTATATACTATGAACCATTTTTTCCAGCCCTCCTAATAGATCCTCCTCAAAGATAATCTTCACTATTTTGATGATCTATTCTTTCTTACAAACAAAAAAGGCCAAAAGAGCAATAAAGTGACCCAATATATTCCCATTTATTAAAAAAAAATTATGCGTTATCGAAGTGGTGATCTCCTAGCCCTTTCTCAAGTGCCCTTCTTGCAGAATCAGAGAGTGGATTTAACATTAGATTCCACCATTCTAGTTTTATCACTCCCCTAAATTCCATAGCATGATAGACATGAAGAACAAAGCTAATAAGCCTAGATTCCATCTTTTATTATGTAGTTCACTCACTTCTTACAAGGTTCCCAACTCTGATTTTAGAAATATGTTGAAGCCTCCGCATATAGATAATCATTTGTGTAAATGTATTTAATGACATCTATATTGATTACACTTACATCCTACTCTCCACAATCTTTCAGGATTGCATACGTAATTATCATTATTATACCACACTTCAATATTAATTTCTGATAGAAAGGATCCACGCTTTATTTTGTAACATTTATAAATACGTACCCATAACATGATGAAAATAATAAGGCGTTTGTCTTACATAAAGGACTATATAAAGTCCTTAACAGTTTGATAGGCCATACTTATTAATTCCCTTTAAGATTAGATCCGGGATTGTAATGTTAGAATTATGATTTATCGATCTATGCAAGATTATGTACTTGTCAAGTCAGAGTTTAGGGTTTAGATTAATGATGAGAAAATTGTACCATGATAGAGGTAAGATAGATGGTATACAAGAGACCCTAAATTTGGAGGGCCCCAACTTTCATAAGTAATAATTTATTGTTCTCCTTACCCATTGATAGAAACTCCCAAGTGTGCTTGCACAAGCCTACTAGGACACTTACTATTCCTAGTCCTCCCAAGACCCTTAGCTTCCTTCTAGGATCTTCCAATTCCTTCCTTAACTAACTTAGGACTTCTCCAACACCTCTCTAAGAGATGATATCCTTTATGGTTTACCTAGGGGTATCTATCAACAAGTTTCACTACTCTCCTATACTCCTTCTTGGATGACTCCAAGTGCCTTTTGGTCTCTTCCTTTTAACAAGTGTTTGCAGGAGGTATAATCCATGCTTGGAAAACATCTTTAACTCCAATTTATCCCATTACTTGATATGGCATCAAGACTTTCTCAATCAATTTGAAGACCCTTAGTGAATTTGGTCTTTTAAGCCTAAATACTCCTTGCCCTAATTGACTAGTTTTTCCCACTTCTTTCAAAATAATCCAAAGCAACCCAAAAAAAAGTTTATATTATGCAGATACCATTTTTGAAGACATCAAATATTTTTTAGTTCTTAGGGTTCTAAGGTCTCCGTATAGTGGATTCCTAGAATTAAGGGAAAATAGGGCAATTCTGGTGCAGTTTGGTGATTTCTACTTGGGAAAGTATCCCAATGGATTGTATAAGGCGTGATCTTCCTAGAAGGTGTCTGTATGAGCTCTGTGATTAAAAAAAAATGCTTGTTTTCATTCTTCCAATCACATCCCTGCCATTAAATACCATTAGTTTACTAGTAAACACCTATCTGGGTGCACAAGACTCACCTAGGGTTTGCCACTAAAAATAGCCAAATTTCTTCTCAAAACTCCTCCACTCATATTTCCACTATACAGAGGATCCACTTCCATATTCAGCCATACCATGATGGAATTTACAATTGGTTACCACAACTAAAAGTACTATAACCAGCTTGAATACCATAAACCAACACAATATTTAGTGGTTCAATCCATTCAAGAACACTAATTCACAAAAACAGGCTACTATGAACAAAAACCAATAACAGAGCAACTTCTTTTTAAATTCAAAATCTTTCTTACCTCAGTTAACCTTGGGAAATGGACCTCCTCATGGTTTAATATTCTTTTCCCATATTTTTAGGGATTTACAATAACTACCAAGCCTCAACCAATGAAAGGAATATTTTCTTGCCAATGTTGCCATGCAACTTTGCAAAGTTGTAAATATTGTCATGACAACATTTTGACAACTTTTAAATTTTTTCCTAAAAATTAACTAATGACCTATAGCCTATATGAAATGATGTAGAAATATAATAGGGGTCAGTCTAAGAACATTTCAAATCCCTGATAATCCTTGAAGGATTTTAGACCCAAATTGGCACTTTTTAGGCTTTCTAGCACTAAACACTATCAAAACACAAATTAACTAGGTTGGATTGATCCTAGTCAAATCCACCTACATACAAACTCAAAAGATTTTCTAAGGTCTAAAAAATTACATCTGACTTGTCTAGGGTTAGTACAAGCCACAACCAAAATTGAGAATGGGAGTTAGCCTAGGTGCTCTTGCACCATACTCCCCAAACAAAAAGATTTCAATCCACCCTTGGATTGAGAAAGTTGGAATCAATTCCCAACTTCTTAAACTCTATCCCTTTGACCCAAGTGGCCTTTGTATCTCCTTGGTCATGCCACTTTATCAGATGTTCATAGTAAGTCCTCTGTCTAGTCTTCTTGTACGCTCTGGAATCAAGCACCTTATCTGATTACTTGGATGGTGTAGGGGTTAAGTTTAGGTCCTCCACTTCCTGTATTACCTTTGTAAGGCTCTGATGTGGATCTGGAGTAGGCCCCTTTTAAAGGACTGGATCTTCAAAATTGAAGACTAGAGACAAACTAATATCCTTAGGGAGCTCAAATTTATAAGCATTGCTACAATATTTGGCCAAAATAGTACATGACCCTAATCCCCTCATCTATAACTTATTTGGCACTCCCTTCTATAACCTTTCCTTGTTAAAATGGACCATTAAAAGATCCCCCACTTAAAATTGTACTTCATGCTTCCTTTCATCCACCTTATGCTTAATCTTTGCAGTGTTCTCTGTTAATGTCTTCCTCACAAGTTCATGCACCTCTTTCATGGAGTGTGCAAAATCTTCTGCATAACCACTTCCTTTGGCTCCATCCTTTAACTCTCCGAGTTCAAATATCCCTCTAGGGTGTAGTCCATAGACAACTTCAAAGGGACTCCTTCCAGTGGTTCTGTTGATTGTATCATTGTAAGCATATTCTGACTGCCCTAATAGTTGGTCCCAAGCTTGACCATACTCCTTAGTGAGACACATCAATCAGTTCCCTAGACTTATGTTTACCACCTCAGTTTGACCATTTTTCTGAGGGTGATATGCAGACCCAAAGGATAGATTGGTTCCCAATTTTTGCCACAGTGTCTTTCTAAAGTGACTCATGAATTTTGTGTCTCTATTTGAAACTATGCTTAAGGGTAACCCATGGATTCTCACCACCTCCTTGAAGAAAATATGTGTAATGTAACAAGCATCATGTATGGATTTACAAGGGACAAAATGTGTCATTCTTCTTAATTTGTCTCCTATGACATATACACTATCAAATCCTTTCTTTTTCCTTAGAAATCCTATAATAAAGTCCATGCTCAAGAATTCCCAAGGTCTACTTGGAATGGGGAGAGGTTGATAAAGCCTGCATTGGAGGATGTGCCCTTGACTTTCTAACACACTACACAACACTCCACATACTTTCGGATATCTAGACTCATTCTAGGCCAAAAATAAAACCTCTACACTAACTCTTGGGTCTTATTGACTCCAAAGTGACCACTAAGTGCCCCATTATGCTTCTCTTGAATCCATTTTCCCTAATTGATCCCCTAGGGACACATAATTGACTTCCCTTAAATAAAAAATCACTCTGCAATGCATAATCAGAAAAATCTCCATGGAAATGGTTCTTATGTTCCTTACATACCTTGTATATCTCTACAAAGTCTTCATCCTCTGCATACAAGTCCTTGAAACTCTCAATGCCTATGCTCTACAATTGTACTTCTTGTACTGTCACAAGTCTCCTACTAAGTGCATCAACTACTTTTTTTTGCAATCTCTTCTTATGCTTGATGTTGAAGGTGTAAACCTACAAGTACTCCACCCATTTCATGTTTTTGTGACTGAGCTTGTCTTGGGAGTTGAGAAAACTAAGTGCTTGGTTGTTTGAATTTACACAAAAAATTCCTTGGGAAGTAAATAGTGCCTCCATTTCCTTAGTGATTGGACTAGAGCATACATCTCCAAGTCATAGGAATAATACTTCCTCTTTGCATCACTGATCTTCTCACTATGAAAATCCGTTGGTCTTCCTTCTTTCCTTAAAACAACCCAATAGAAACATTGCTAACATCACACTCAACTATGAAGAGTCTCTCAAAACTTGGTTGTTTTAAGATAGGTTGAGTGGAAATATTCTTCTTCAACAACTCAAATACTTGGTTAGTTTTTTCATTCCATACAAATTTTGTCTTTATCCCACCTTTTATGGTATCCAACATAGGAGCACAAATTTCACTGAATTGCTTAATAAATTTCCTATAGTATTGAGCTAAGCTATGAAAGTTTCTTACCTCTTTTGCAGTTTTGGAGGTAGGCTAGTTGATGATGGCTTCTACCTTGCTTGGATCCATCTTAAGGTTTCCTTGAGACAACACAAAACCAAGATACACTATCTCCTTCTTTAAGAACTCACACTTATCCAGATTGATCATTATCTTTTCTTCATGCAGTCTCTTAAACACAATTTGCAGATGCCTTAGATATTCTTCTTCAGTCCTACTGAAGATTAGGATATCATCCAAATACACTATAACAAACTTACCAATGTAGTCCTTGAGAACTTTGTTCATCACCCTCATGAATGTAGATGGGTAATTTGATAGCCCAAATGGCATCACGAGTCATTCATATAAACCTTTTATACTTTTGAAGGCATTCTTCCATTCATCTCCCTCCTTGACCCTAATTTGATGATAACCACTCTTTAGGTCAATCTTAGTAAAGTACTTTTCTCCTCCTAAACAGTCCATTACATATTCTATCCAAGGAATAGGGAATCTATACCTAAAGGTGATTCTATTAATGGCTCTAGAATCATTCCATATCCTCTAAGTCCTCCCTTTTTGGGTTCTAAGATAGTGGGAACAACACATAGGCTTATACTTTTTCTAATGAGGCCTTGGTTTAGGAGCTCTTGGATTTTCTTGGTAATTTCCTCATTTTTTTGAGGGGTCATCTTATAGGCAGCTTTATTAGGTAGGGTATCTCTGAGAATGAATTCTATTTGGTGGCTAATAGCTCTCATAGGGGGTAGGCTTTCTTCTTGTCCATCACTGACAATGTCTTTATACTCCTTACGCAACTCTTGTACTTCTATAGGAATATTTGTCTTCTTGACTCTCTTTTCTTCATCTTATTCCTTATGCTTCAAGACCAAATCATATCCTACTCCCTCTCCTTCTTCTATAGGTTCTAGGAACTCCATTTCACTCACCAATAGAACATTAGGGCCTATGAGATTTACTTCTCCTTCTTGCAATAGTGACTGTATTTTGAAAGTCATACCATCTTTCTTGAAAGAATATGCATTCTTGGCTCCATCATGGATGGCTTGTCTGTCAAATTTCCACGGTCTTCCTAGTAAAATGTGACATGCATCCATAGGTTGGACATCACATAACACCTTTTCTGTGTACCTTCCAATAGAGAAGTCCACCAATGCTTGTTCATTCACAAGGACATGTTGTCCCTTTTTCAACCAAGTTACCTTGTATGGATTACTATGTGGAATCCACTTCATTTTGAGTTTACTAACTGCCTCCTCTGATACAATATTATCAGTAGAAACTGAGTCTATGATAATCTTACACACTTTATCCATCATTTTGCATTTTACTCTGAATAGTGATCTTTTCTGGCATGGTTCTTCTTTCACCTATGCTTTGATCAATGTTCTTATCATCATATTTTCTCCCTCTTCTGACTCTAGAATTACTTCAGAGTGTTTTTTACCACCACTAGATTCTTTATGAAAAAAATTGACTCTCTTATCACTCCCTTGGGAAGTAGATAATTTATTTGGACACCTATATGAAAGACATCCCATTTGATTACAATGATAGAATTTCATCGTTGAAAAGTAAGAACCTCTTCCTTGGTTATTTCTTCTTCCTCTCCATTTACTATTAGAGCCCCTTCCCCTATTGAAGCCTCCTTTGTTTGAGCTTCCCTCTTGCTGTTCAGACAGCTAAGTCTCTCCTTGAGTCTTGGATTCTGAACTTCTACCACCATATCCACTTCTTTGGCCTCTTCCATCTCTTCCTCTTCCTCTTCCTCTGGTATTTCTTGTATCTTGTTTATTTTTCAACTTTTCCTCCACCTTAATTGCAATTTCTTGGCATCTTTGAACTGTGGTAGGAGTCAGGAGACTCAACTCATCTTGAATAGTCCATATTAAACCACTGAGTCATCTAGCTACCATCAAAATTTCATCTTCTACAACTCTTGACCTCATACACAACCTCTGAAACTCCTCAGTGTAAGAGTTGGCATCCATTTCCTTTTTCCTTAAACTTTTCCTTTTCTTATGCAATTAAATTTCATAATCTTCTGGCACATATGCCTCTCTGATTTTGGCTACCATAGCTTTCCAAGTGGCTATGTATTTCTTTCCTTATTTTTCCCTCTCATCTTTGATGAATTTCAACCAAGTGAGTGTAGACCCTCTCAGCCTTTCCTTTTCCACTTTTCCTTTTGTGCTTCTATTATCCCATCACACTCAAAGTGGTTTTCAAGTCCTTCAATCCAATCTAGGACTACCTCTAGTTCCATTTTTCCACGAAAGATAGGAAATCCTTCCAATTCCTTTCTTCTTAAGGCTTTTAATGCCTTCAAGAAAGGTTTTTTGTAAGGATAGGGTCAGCTTCAGGGACCACATCATCTAAGTCTATCTCTTTATACTTCCATCAACTTTATCCATGACTTCATCAGTCTTCTCTTCCACTTGGTCTAATTTATGCTCTAATTGGGCCAATCTATCTCTAATAAACTTATTCTCTTGTTCTTTCTCATCCAATTTATTTGCAAGTTCTGAATTTTTCACCATTGTAGACTCTCCTACTAACTCTGTTGGTTGAAACATTCACCACAAGCCAAATCTTATTGGCTCTAATACCAATTTGATAGAAATTTCCTAGTGTGCTTGCACAAGCCTACTAGATCACTAACTATTCCTAGTCCTCCCAACACCCTTAGCTTCCTTCTAGGATATTCCAAGTCCATCCTTAACTTATTTAATACTTCTCCATCATCTCTCTAAGAGATGATATCCTTTTACCTTCACCTAGGGGTATCTATCAACAAGTTTCACTACTCTCCTATACTCCTTCTTGGTTGACTCCAAGTGCCTTTTGGTCTCTTCCTTTTCACAAGTGTTTGCAGGGGGTGTAATCCATGTTTGGAAAACTTCTTGAGCTCCACTTGATCCCATTAAGATATGGTATCAAGACTTTCTCAATCGATTTCAAGACCCTTAGTGAATTTGGCCATTTAGGCCTAAATACTCCTTCTAGCCCTAATTGAATAGTTTTTTCCACTTCTTTCAAAATAATTCTAAAAAACCCCCAAAAAAATTTAATATTCTGATACCATTTTCCAAGACATGAGATTTTTTTAGGTCTTAGGGTTCTAAGGTATCCATACAGTGGATTCCTATAATTAAGGGCAAATAAGGCTAATAGGGCTATTCTGGTGTAGTTTGGTGATTTCTACTTGGGAAAGTATCCCAATGGATTAGATAAGGCCTAATATTCCTAGGAAATGTTTGTATGACCTCTGTTCTTACAAAAACATGCTTGGTTTCATTCTTCCAATCACACCCCTGTTATCAAATACCATTAGTTCACTGGCAAACACCTAACCAAGTGCACAGGACTCGCCTAGGGTTTGCCATCTAAAAATAGCCAAATTGTTGCTCAGAAATCCTCCACTAATATTTACACTATACAGAGGTTCCCCTTCCATATTCCTCCAGACCATGATGGAATGCACTGTTGGATTCTATGGGGGAGCCATTTTTCTCAAAACTTGATTGTAAAAAACCAATAACTAGATAACTTACAAAAGAATTTACAAAACTACACAAATGAACTCATAGAAACTTCTGATTAAAACTAAAAGTACTGTAACTATCCTGACTACCATAAAACAACACAATATTGAGTGGTTCAATCCATTCAAGAACAGTAACTCACAAAAGTAGGTGACTGTGAACAAAAACCAATAACAGAGCAACTTCTTTTAAATTCAAAATCTTTCTTACATCACCTAACCTCGGGAAATGGGCTTCCTCGTGGTTTAATATTATTTTCCCATGTTTTTAGGTAGTTATAATAACTACCAAGACTCAACCAATGAAAGGAATCTTTTCTTGCCAATGTTGTCATGCAACTTTGCAAAGTTGCAAATGTTGCCATTACAACATTTTGACAATTTTTACATTTTTGCCTAAAATATTAACTAATGACATCTAACCTATATGAAATGATGTAGAAACATCATAGGGGTAATTTTAGGCACATTTCAAATCCCTCCTAAGCCTAAAAAGGCTTTTAGACCCAAATTTCCACTTTTTAGGCTTTCTAGCACTAAATACTATCAAAACACAAATCAACTAGGATGGATTGATCCTAGTCAAATCCACCTAGGTACAAACTTACAAGACCTTCTAAGATTTGAAAAAACTACACCTAATTTGGCTAGGGTTAGTACAAGCCACTACCAAAACTGAGAATGGGAGTTAGCCTAGGTGGTCCAGCACCACCCATTCTGAAATCATATGTCCCAATAATTGGTGTTAGAATATAATTTTAAGGGAGAGACTAAAATATTTTGTAAATTAATAAGGGAGATGAGTCCATATTTCCTTCTCTTCAAACATCAATTTAAGTTACGACTTTATAGGTTACTTTCTATTGTTCTATATATATATATATATATATATATATATCTGTGTGTGTGTGTGTGTGTGTGTGTGTGTGTGTGTGTGTGTGTGTGTGTGTGTGTTTTAAAAGGACTTTACATATCGCAACTAAACAAAAATATGGAATGTCAAGGAGCCTTCTTAACTTTATGTATACCTTGCAACCTTTAATCTTATTTCCTATAATAATAGATTGATATGCTTGTTTTTTTTCTAAATTACGTATAAATGACTTCTTCATTTCTCTCATCTACTCCTTTGTTAGCTAAAGAGTTGACAATTTTATTTCCTTACCTAAATATATGATTTATAGTATAATGATTAAAAAAATGATAAAAAAATTCATCCCTCTCTTTACTAATCCATTCAATGTCCAATTTTGGGTATTTCCTGTTCTAAAAGCATTTATGGTTAGAGCTGAGTCACCTTCTATTTCAATCTTGTCTAATTTTGATTTTTTACATAGCAATAATCCTTCTACAAGAGCATTACACTCGTCTATATTATTAGTAGCAATTCCTATGTTAAAATATTTATATGCAATCAATTTTCTTGTCGAATCGTGAATACAACATCCTATCCCGGTCTTACCTGGGTTACCTTTTGAAGCACCGTCAAAGTTGATTTTGTACCAACCACTAGATGGGGGTTTCCAGACACATTAAAACCTAAGATCTTCCTTATCTACTCCTTGTTTGCCTAAAAAGGGAGGAGAATTTTAAGCCCAAACCAATTTCCTTAATGTCTCATCTTCTAGATTAAACATCAAATCCCTTCTTCCAATCATGTTCCAATTATTAACTACTTCCACTATGAATGCTTCAATTTTGTTTAAGAATTGATCTTGATCAAGTTTCTTTTCTTTGAAAATCCTTCTATTCCTCTCCTTCCAAAGTTCCCATATCATTATGGAAGGAGAAATCACCTAGATCTTACCAAACAGGCCATATTTGAGTTTTTTTGGGCCAACATTTAAGGAGATCTACTAAATTGTTAGGAAAGGCAGTTTTCCAGTTTAATTTGTTAGCTAACCATGTCCAGCAATAATACATAAAATTATAGTTTGTAAAAAGATTATCAATAATTTCACACTCTTTTTCACATAATACACATCTCAATGGTCCCAGAAAATAAATTTTCTAGAACCATTCAGAAGTCAAAATTATATGTTGGGTACCTGCCCATGTGAACATGCAATCTTTTGGAAGACAACTTTTGTTCCAGCATAGATCAATTGGTAGCGTTGTTTGTTTATGTGCTAAATTTGATATGGTCTCATACCCAGCTTTAGTATTATACTCTCCACACTTGGACTTGGCCCAAATAATTCTATCTGCTTCAGTAGAGGGATTAAGTTTCCTATTCTTTATGTTTTCTTCTAAAGTTGTCCTAAAAGCTCTAGGCAATCCTAAATTATCAAAGGATTTCTAGCTCCATCCTAGAGCTGAGTTCTTATCTAAAACTTCTATGTAATCCTTAACATATATACCCCTATTAATTTTAATGTGTTCTTTGGTTGGATCATTATTAAGGAGGTTATTAAGAGGAGGGAAGGTGCCCCATGAATCTTCCCAAAAGAGAGCATTCCTCCCATTGCCTATATCCTGGGAAATATTATCAGTGATGACATTCCTTACAAAATTCCAGATTCTCAAACCTTTTGGAGGCTGGCTATGTCTAAAGATACTTAAATTGTCACTGCCATGTAAGTATTTATATATCAGAATTTTAACCCATTTAGCCTCTGGGTCTTTATGCATCATCCATACTAGTTTTGCACCTAGTGCTATATTCTATTATTTTATGTTTTTAATATTCAAACCACCTTCCTCGTTAGGTTTACATATCTTGTCCTAGGCAATCATTGCTAGTCTTTTGTTATCGTTAGATCCTTTCCAGGAAAAAACCTTAATTTCTTGTTAATTTCTTTTTCTATGCCTTTGGGTAAACTGAGACACATCATTTGATATAAAGGAATAGTATAAAGAACAAAATTGATCACCATTGTTTTGCCCGCATTAGTAAGCCACTTACCTTTCCATGATTCTTCCTTTTGTCAATATTTTTTAGCACTCTGTCGCATATGTTATTAGATCTATTACCTTATATAGAGGAAGCCCTACATATTTGCATGGTAACTTACCTGTATTAAATTCTAAGATTCTGCATATATTGCTTTGTAAGCATTTTGGCGTATTTAAAAAGTAAATTACAGATTTATCTTTGTTTATATTTTTCCCTGAAGCTTTGGAATACAGGTTAAGGATGTTTTTAATTGATTTAGCTTCTGTTATAGTTTTGTTTCCAAAAAAGAAGGTTATCATCAACAAATTGTTGATGAGTGCATGCATCAAGTCCTTCTATAATTTTAATTCTTGAAATTAAATTTTTGGACTTGGCCTTGTTTAAGGTTCTACCTAGATCTTCTGCCATGATGATAAAACTAAAGGGTGATAAAGGGTCACCTTGTCTAATTCCTTGTGAAATACTAAAAAGTCCAATTGGATTGCCATTCACCATAATTGATAACTTGGGTCCAGAGATACATTCAAAAATAAAATTATCCATTGTTTGGAGAAACCAAAGAATTCTAAATATTTGCATAAAAATCTCCAATCTACCTTATCATAAGATTTCTTGATATCTAATTTAATTAACATGCTAGGAGAATGATTAGTATGGATAGTACGAATAGCTTCTTGTGTGATGATAACTCCATCTAAAATAGATCTCCCAGGAACAAAACAAGATTGTTCTTCTGAGATAAGGAGATGAAGGAGATTTTTCAACCTATTAGTTATAGTCTTGGTTAATAACTTGTATAATGTGTTGCAAAGAGATATGGGTCTTTAGTCATGAAAGACCTCAGGTTTTGAATTTTTTGGGATTAAAGCTATGAACGTATTATTAATTTCTTGGATAATTTTTCCTGAGTTTCTCATACCTTCTAGGGCTGCCACAACCTCATTACCAATAAAGTTCAAATATTGCTAGTAAAAAAAGGTAGCGAAACCATCTGGTATAGGTGACTTATCTGGATGGAGGTGTTTTAATGCAGTTTCTACTCCTCTTCAGTAAATCTAGCATTGAGAATTTTATTATGATCATTAGTAATTATACAAGGAATATTACCGAGTATATCATTTTAAGATTTTCTATATGAACCATCCATGTTATTCAAGATATTCTCAAAGTGTTCAATATCTTCTAAGACTATATTTTCAGGGTCTACAACTGTCGTCCCATCATTTTTCTTAATACTAGTGATTTTATTGAAATTATGTTTAGCTTTAGAGTTGTTGTGAATAAACTTCAATGTTTTTATCTCCATCTTCTAACCATACTTCCCTGGATCGTTGTTCTAATAAGATTCTTCTTTACCCAATATATCTTTTTAGTCGTTTAACAATTCTTTCTCTTTGGTATAAGTCTTAGTGTTCATTCCTTCTCTAATAATTTCTTCATTTAGTTCTTTTATCTCTTTCTTAATCATTTTTTTGGAATCAAATATATTGCCAAAATGTTCTTTGTTCCACTCAATTAATCATTGTTTAATATGTTTAAGTTTTGAATTTAATATAAACATTTTTGAACCTTTGAAATTTTTTTCATTCCACTATTCTTCAATCCTAAGCAATCACTTTTCATCTTTAAGACACATCTTTCCGAATTTGAAGTGATTATTTTTAAGCACAATGTCTTCTTCCAAGATAAGGCTTATTGGAAAATGATCTGATCCAGAATGTGCTATAATATTAGACTTAAAGATTAGGTTTAATCTAGATAAGTTACCAATGTAAAAAAACCTATCTAATTTTTTGTAATAAGTTCACTATCTATTCTTTTGTTTGACAAAGTAAATGTTTCATTGTCCATGGGTATATCCATACCAATAATTAATTGTATGCATTCTTTAAATTCTATTATTGTCTGAGTAGTTTCCTTAGATCCTCCATATTTTTCTTTAATATCCAAGATAGCATTGAAATCCCCACCCATGAAGAAATTTTTAGTTGGTAAGCTATTGAGAAAATTCTCAATCTTGTTCCAGACTATCCTTTTATCCTGAAGGAATTTAGGACCATATATGTTAATTATGATAAATTCTAGATTAGTTTTAAAGTTGTTGATCTTAGCTGACATCCAATAAGATTTAGAGGCAATGAGCTCTAGCAAGATAAACCTAGGATTCCAAATAAAGGCTAATCCTCCTTAATCTCCTTCTGAATCTACGCCTTTAAATTCCCATATTCCTAATTTCTTACTCAAATTATCATATCCATCTTGCCGTAATTTAAATTCTTGAATTAAGAAAATAGGTGCTTCTAAAGAGGATAAGGTTCCCTTTAAAACCCATTGTTTTTAGGGGCATTTAATCCCCTAACGTTCTATGATATGATTTTCATGGTTCCTTGGGAAGGTACTTCACCTTCCCTGCATTCAGAATTGAAGTAATTTTAACTTTCCCTGAAGTCAATCCGCCTTTTTAACTTGTAATAATCTTCCTGTGGTGCTAAGGAGAGTTATTTGTAAAATACAAGCCTCCTATATCCAGAGTTAAAAGATATACTAGGAATGCATTCTTTGGAAATTGGGAAACTAGGGTAGTAATGAATTTTCCTGTCTTCAAGTAATGAAGAGGATATATTTGGAGTAGGCAGTGGTTTTGGATTTTGATCAATGAAAGTTTGAAGGTCTGTTGTATTTTTGATTGTTCTCTGTTCTACTTTCATATGAGAAATGATAATAATTTTTTTTCTATATTGCCACTAAAATGTTCTGGATGTAAATGATAAGTAGTTTTATTAGTAATAAATCTAATAGGTTTAAGAGCTTATGGTAGACTTGTAGACTTGATCAAAATTTTAACCTCTGAAGATTTAAGAAAGTCCGCTTCTAAGCCTATAATTGCAACAAGACCATCCCCTAGTTGTTTAATAATATGGATGTGGATTAATTCTACAGGCATATTTGGAATCTTAATCCATTTAGGGGTTTTTATGTTGTTGAACAGATTAGGGTTAAATTTATGTTCCCATTTTAAAAACTTAATAGAATGCCCTAAATAGAAAATTTGTGTTCCTGAAAATAAATTCTATCTAATAAATAAATCTCTACATTCCAAATAAAAAAAATTATTATTGAGTACTGTAATACTTACCTGCGTTCCAAGGGATTTTTAAAACCAATCCTTAATACCCAAAAAAGCCAAACCAGAGCCAAACTATTTTTCGTATAACACAAAGGAATTACAGTGATTCCATAATCTGTCGGTGAAAATCTGATTACCTCAGATGGAAATTTCTGCCATTTTATCATTAGATCTAGGGTTACAGTAATTCTTAATTTTGCAATGTGGCTGAGAATACACAACGAATATTTTGGTGTTCCTCATTTGGATTTCATTTGATCATATACACTTAGATTTTGGAATCTTCTCACATGTGAGTACCCTAGAGGATTCCCTAGGAGAAGAATAAATTAGGGCTGAGAACTGGTTGAAAGTAGAGACCACCGAGGATTTTGAGGGTTTTGATGAAAACCACGACGAGTACCTGAGACCTTCTTCCATTCACTATCCTTCCTCCCATGATTATCCTTCAAGAATGGTATGTAGGACTCGATCTGAGAGCAGGAAGTTTCCGCATATTTTGTTTTTGCGAAGACTGATAGCTGGGAATCCAGCGCTTCAACACTAAAGAAGATGTTTCTTGTGATTTTTGGCCGAGGTAGAGGCATTTTTTGATTATTTTAAAATAATATATTTTGTAACCTATATTTTTTATATAAAAATTTGGGCACATATGAGCTTGAGTACTCAATAAAATAGTTCAATTATTATTTGCATCTCCATTTCCAACTCCAACAAATAGCTCTGATATGCAAGGTTTGATCAAGTCTTTTGGTTTCTATTTTTATGCATTTTGAATCTCCATAGTGGACATTTGTCACACATCTTTTAGTGACTCATGGAAACGCATTGATTTTGGGGGGAAGAATTGGTCAAATTCTTGGTCTATATAAACTCCATTTTGGAAGTCTTTTCCTAAATCCAAAAATCTCTTGGATTTATTTCATATTTTTCTCCAGTATTTGGAAGAGTTTTTTTCCTTGTATTTATCAAGGAAGATAATTGTTCATGTACATCTCATTAAAAAGAAACTAAGATAAGTGCAAAACCTAGCCCGTGTCAAATAGATTGCAAATATAAATGCCAAAATCAAGTTACAGCCATAGTATGTCTCTATTTTCTCCATGCATCACCTGTTAACCATGTGCCCATAGTGACCAATTAATTAAGTCTATGCTACATATTTTAAGATTGGGATCTATTCCAAATAAAATTGTACATTACACTAGAAGATTGTCATTCTGGAAAACCATTCATCTGTAATTCACTCCCCGGTTTGCAGAGAGAGAAACCCAAGAATGGATTCTATACATTATTGACAGAAGTAAATTAGATCAAGGATTTCTCTTGCCAAGCATTGAAGGCATGTCATTTTCAATTCATAGAATGAATTAACAATGTCCATAGAGATCCAACACACCCAAGCTAACATGTTATGGGGAACAAACTCAAGACAACCAATACAATATTCTCAAATCTAAATGTCTATTGAATTTTTTTTTGTAAAATTATCCTTTATTTAGAATACAAAAAACCATATAATCCCTTAGTCTAAAATGTATGCAAAAAATTGGTTTAAGTATCAGTAAACAATATTTAGTCTTATATACTGGAAGAGATAAAAGATACTGAAACTGACAGAGAATCAAGCAAAAATTACTACATTCCAGTAAAGAAAATTTCACAATCTGGACAAAGCGACAATTTAGAAAGTTCCCAAGTAGCATCCATTTGAATGAATCGATCATTAAGTTTTTGTTATACATCTAGGTGAAGCCCAAATAAACCATCTGATTTATTCTGAGAATTGGAAGTTAATGTCAATACGAATGATAAGAGCTATACTGAGATGAATATTTATTTTTTGTTAAAGATCAATTTGTTATATAGGAAACTTAACAACAGGTATTATTCAACAGTTCAACTAATAAAATTGGAATGTCGTTGATGGATGTAATGAATTAGTATTCATGTTAAATTAAAACTCAAATATAAGAGGTTTTTGTTTCAAGAGATTTTTTCAAGAAGGCATATAAGAACATGTAGTCTATAAAAAATTCAAATAGAAATTCCACTTGAACCCACCCTGCCATTGTATTTTTCAATGGTGAGCAACCTTTACAAAAACAATTATAGAAGATGATTCTTTTTGGAAAATTACCCTTTATTTAGAATATAAAAAACCATATAATCCCTTAAGTCTAAATGCATGCAAAAACTTAGTTTAAGAATCAGTAAACAATATTTAGTCTTATATACTAGAAGGGACAAAAGGTATTGATACTGACAGAGAATCAAGAAAAAATTACCACATTACAGAAAAGAAAATTTCACAATATCGACAAAGTGGCAATTTATAAAGTTCCCAAGTTGCATCCATCTGAATGAATGTGTCATTAACTTTATTTTTAGCATCTAGATGAAGCCCAAATAAACCATCTCTTTTAGTCTGAAAATTGGAATTTTATGTCAATACGAATGTTAAGAGCTATGTTGAGATGAGTATTGAGTTTTTGTCGAAGCTCAATTCATTATATAGGAAGTTTAACAACATATATTATTAAATATTTCAATTAATAAAATTGGAATGTTATTGATGGATGTAATGATTTAGTAGCCATGTTCACTTAAAACCAAAATAAAAGAGGTTCTTCTTTCAAGAAATGTTTTTCAAGAAGGTATATAAATACATGTAGTTTATAAAAAACTTCAAATAACAATTCCACTTTAACCCACTATCCCATTGTATTTTTCAATGGTCAGAAAACTATACAAAAAAAACTATAGAAGAAAATGGCCTAGGAGGCCATACCCATATAATAATTTTATTAAGATTTACTAAGTCAGACAACTCTATAGTGAAGGGTCGATTAAAAAAACACAAAAATTTCTAAGAGAACAAATAACATTATCCTCAAACTAAAACTATAGTATATACATAACTATATTATCTCATTTTAGATTGGACCTGACCTCCAACTGCACCCTAAAACACAGAGCCTTAATCTCCATCCTCACTCCCAAAAGATACCTCCAGTGTGAAGGACCAATCGATGTTGCTTTGAAGAGCCACCCCTATAGAAAATTTCAAGAATACAATTCATAACTGGGCCAAATGAAGACACCAAAAATAAGGATAACAAGAAGAATCCAAACATAACTATCCTAAAATGCTGACCATGGACATCTAAGACCTCAACCAAGAAAGATATCTATCTCTTTTTATCATTAAGCTCCACACTCGTCTCCATTGTACCGAGACATAAAATGTTCTATCAAAAAAAAAAAAATTGCCTACATTCTACAGAGGAGTAAGTTTCCCAATGTAGTCATGCATTAGCACCCATTAAAATCAGATCGGTTGTATAGAAACAAAAGAAGCGAGTGTTTTTATCCATAGAGTCTTGCAACCCTGCAACTGATTCTGAAAATGGCATCCATTCTGGCGTTCGCAGCGGGATCTGTGCTTCTGTATCTAGTGTTATTTGCCACATAAGTGGATCCTCATCCCTAGATCATTTTTTCCTTTCATAGTTTTTATGTTTTCTATAGTTTGTTTCCTTCAGTTTTGGGCTTTGCCTATTAAGGTTTATTTATGTTCTTCCTTCTCCATACTTTCTATTTTCTCGATACATGGAGATTGAGACAGAGGATGTGACTAAAGACTTTCTTGGGCACTCGGGCACGGACTTTCCCATTTCCTCTTCTAACCCTAAGTCATTCAAAGACATTGTTAGCAATAACGTAGCTACTGATGGCATTGAGTCCTTGGGCCTAGGGAAGATGAGATCTTTTACCCTAGAACTAGTGGCCTGAGATTGCTCAGACACCTTTCCTTGCTGTCTTTCACCACTGCAGTCGATGAGTCTCTCCTCCCTGCCTTGTGATGAGATTGTTCCTTCACTCTGGGAAAAAACCTTCTTTTCATTGGGATTCCCCTTCACTGCCTTTTCGTCCAACTTTGTCTATTCTTCCCTTGTGAAGGCCCGCCCATCTCTCATGTTGCTTATAATCTTTTTCCCAACACGTTCACAGTTTCTCTGGTTGGGATATATTCATTCTCAGACCCATTTTATCTCGTATGGCTAGAGGCCCTAGCATATCCACCACCCGTCTTTGCAAAGTAAATGGCTCCATTTCTTTGTTGGCTACTCTTAACAACCCCTGCACACCTGATTTCAGCTCCGTGGAAACCCTAGTATCCATACTTACTCGTAGCATCTCCATCTTTCTCTATTGACATTGGACAATCTTATATTACGACCATTCATTGTTCGCAAGTAGTAATTGGATTATTCTCATCAGGCTGGACAATTAATTCTAGTACTGTGATTTTCTCACTGTCATAGAAAAAACCAGGAAGTTCATGATGATGGGTGGTCGCTTCCTGACTAGACCCATGGGTCTAATGTTTGGGTCAATCCGAATGATAAAGATCCTCCTCCCTCTTCTGCTACTACTCTCGCGGCTTGAGGGCTTTTCTTATATGTTTTTTTGATGAATCGCTGTATGATTCCGACATGATACCATGTGACTCTTTGCGGGGTGATTTTTAATCCCCCGATCCTTTTTTGTGAATATTGTAATTTATCTATATATTAATACTAAAGGCCTCTATTCATAAAAAAAACTAGGATGTTCATCATTACCTGAGGATCGGCAAATCTAAAAGAAATCATCAAGCATTTTTTATCATGGAAATGACAGGGAGTGATAAAACATATTGTGGAGAATAGAGCCTTTGTGAACATGGTTTACACTAGCCCCAAACCGCAAATCATACTAGGAAAATAGGGTTCACAGGTTTGGAGCTGTGAGACAGGTTTTCCTGCATACGATCACAAGTGACCTTGCAGGGAAATCCTATCAGCTAAATATTGAATGATAATTGAATTGAGAAAATACACAAAGAGCACATGAGATGAATCAACACAATAGCTTCTTTAGAATACGATTAAATCCAGTCACAATGTCAGTCAGCTATAATTAATTTTGCAATTTTGTATTAAAATAAAAGACATAAAAAATTTAGAACGCATGCAAAGTTAGGTGAGGAGTGACCCCACCAAAACTACAAATGTTAGACTAGGGAGGATCTTGCACATCTGAAACGGTACATGAGAAGACCTAATTCCATCAAGAATTGTAAAAACATAAGAAAATATAAAACTCCATGATGATTTCCTATGATGTCATCCATCTCCTTATAAAGCCCTCTAAGAAGTTTTAGGAAGGTTTTCACAGAATGACATGACTTATTATTTACCATTTTATCACTTTTTTTATGATTAAATTAATTAATTAAAGTAGTTTGTATGATATTATTTAAATTTTGGACAACTTACCCAATTAATTTAAGTATATTTTTTAATAATGTAGGGGGATTACAATCCTCCCAACCCATTGATTGCTTTCCCTCAAGTAATTTCAAACTCAAATGCCCCAAAATCTACTCGCTCTCCCATGTGGCATTTTCAACCAGTAAATTCTTCTAGCGTACTAGGTACTCCCTAATGGTTTATAACCTCATCTTCCTTTCAATAACATCAGTGATATTTAGATGATCAAAATAATTTCTACCCTCTTTTTCAATAGGTGGAAGCTCATCAGAGACCTTTACACGCTCCTCAACCACCTTATTGAGGCATCAAACAAGAAATACGTTATAAATCTAAATCGCTTTTGGTAGCTTAAACTCATAGGCAACCTCTCCCACTATTCATAAAACTCTCTATGGTCCATAGAAGTGAGTCTTGAGCTTCTTAGTACCACCCCTGTTCAACGAAGACTATCTATATGGTTGTAATTGGAGGTATACTAGATCTCTAACCTCAAAACTCTACTCAATCCTGTTTCAAATGGTGTACAGCTTCTGTTGATTATGGACTTGATTTAAGTTATCCTTGAGAGAATGAAGAATACCCAAACTCTCCTACAAACACTTCTTGGCCCTTGATTCTCGGCTATCTCCCAATGCCATATCCACGAATAATGTAGCCTCATATTCATAAAGTTCCTTGAAGGGTGTCATACCTATAAACATATTATAGGTAGTCTTGTCACAATTCTCTCCAAAATGAAGCCAATGGATCCACATCTTCTTCTGCACAACTACATAGTTCCTCAAGTATCCCTGCCACCACTTGTGCAGAATCTCAGTCGTTTCCTCAATATATTTTGGATGGAAATGATTATTCAACTATAAAACAACTCTGGATCTCAAAGGAACAACTCTGCCACATGGATTACTTGAAACTCCACCAAGATGGAAAATAAATTAGCATATTTGGTCAACCAGCCTACCACAACATAAATACAATCCTTACCTTGCACCTTGGGAAGTTCGGTAATGAAGTCCATTGATATACTCTCCCATTTATGATAAGGAATTGACAAAGGTTAAAGTAAACAATCTGGAAATTTTTTCTTGGATGTAATCTTTTGACAAGTGGCACACTCCTTGACATACTATAGAACATTATCCTTGAGGCCTTTCCAAGTGAACCTCCCATGAATCTTTCAATAAATCTTGAGGTATCTTGGATTCCCTACCAAGGGCGAGTCATGAATCTCCCTCAAGATATTCCCCTTCATCTTTAATTTTGGCACCAAATAGATCCTATCCTTGTTGTAGATGACATAATCCACCACGTTAAACCTATCATATTTTATCTAACCATCCATCAATTCACAAGAAAATGTGTTCTTGGAGTACTCAACCAATAAATGATCCTTCTAATTAGTTGAAACCTGTGATAGTGAACATATGGATAGTCTCCTAGACAATGCATCTTCCACCACATTCTTCATCCCCTTCACATACTCAATGTAAAAACCATATGCCTATATTTTTTTGACCTATTTCTATTTCCTATCATTCAAATCCTTTTTATCCAAGAAATATTTCAAACTATTGTGGTTGGTCCTCACCTCAAACCTTGCCCCAACGAGTACTACCAAAACTTGGCAATTGCATGCATAATAAAAACAATATCCTTATCATAGATCAAGTAAATTCATTCAAATCTTGAGATATTTTGAATCTCAAAAGAAATCAGATAATGGTCTTTCATTAATGCTATGCCAATTCCCTCTCCTAACACAACACACTCAAGGGATAAAGGTTTAGTGAAGTCTGTTAGTCACAAATATGGATACGTACTCATGAATTACTTCAACATGTTAAAAGATTCATATTTCTCCTCATCCTAATGAATTTCTCCCTTGTTTGTAAGATCTATTGATGTTTCCCCTAGCTATAAAAATCCTTTCACAAACCTCTTGTAGTAACGACATAGTCCAAATAATCCACCTAGCTCCATGAGTTCACTGGGTGTGGGCCAATAAAGAATGGCGTAAATCCTCTCCTGATGCACCTGAACCCCTAGGGTGTTGATGACATGTCATAACTATAACATCTTGGTCAACCCAAAATCACACTTGGACCTCTTTTCCATAAATTATTGTGACTTCATAATACTTAATACCTCATCTAAATACCTTGGATGCTCCTCCCACATCTTTCTATAAATAAGCATGTCATCAAAGAACACCAACAAAAACTTACGCAACTACTTGTTGAAGAAGTGGTTTGTGCAAGACTAGAAAGTGGTAGGATCATTGCCCAGCTCAAATTGAATGACCAAGAACTCATAGTGTCCGTATTGGAAATGAAATATTATCTTCTATACATATTTCTCCCTTATGCAGATATGGTGATACCTCAAACAAAGACTTGGATAAGTAAAGTGCTCCGTGTAGCTCATCCAACAACAATCCATGGGATAGGAATCTATTCTTGATTGTCTTCTTTTTGAATGCTTGGTAATCAATGCACATCCTGAGACTTCCATCCTTCTTCTTCACCAGAGCTACTGAAGATTAAATGGGACAAGAGCTAAGCCTAATCCAACCTTTTTCAAGGAGTTCTTAGATTGTCTTCTCTATCTATTCCTATAAATTTTTGGGATGGAAATAGGGATTATTGATTTTTGGAATGTGATGCTATTGGTTTTTTTGTCATTGATGTCAACATATATTTATTGATTGAATTAAGTTTGATGAGGTTCTATTTTGTGCTTTAGTAATCTGGTATTGGCATGCTCCAAATGCTTTACTACAATGACATATATTTGGTCATGTTTATCTCAGTCCCATCCATGTTTTGATATAATGAGATACAATATTTTGGGTCTAGACCGATCTAATGTTGGCTAACGTGTTTCAGCAACATGGTAGGCATTATAATGTGTTCTTTTGATACATATATTGTGTTGTTTTGGTAGCATGTTGTTTTGAGAGCGGTGGTTCGGTGTGGTCCACATTTTATTTGGTTAACTTAGAAAACTGTAAATTAAAATTGTGCTTGGCCGAACTGAAAGTTTATCGAGAAATTGAATGGTATAAGTAAAAGTTGATTCTTTTTTATGTAATATACAAATGAGATGAGATGCAATGTGATGCGAACCTTAAAAGATAAATCCATATATTGTGAAGTATGCAAGAGTGTGCAAATGGAGGTGATAGATTGTAAAATTCTTTTGTGTTACATTTAGTGATAGTTACTTTAGTGGTGGATTTGTTTTTCATTATTTCTTCTATTGGCAGTGAGTTGTTATTCAACTATGATAGTTAGTTCTTCTATTTTGAGTAGTGAGCCCTACCGGTAGTGAGTCTACCTATAGTGAGCATATTGGTAGTGAGGATCCATTGTAAAAATACCTTTACAAATTTCACTTTAACTAAGGTTTCATATTTAGGACTTTTTCCCATCTTGAGTTTTCTATGTAATAATCTGGTGTTCATTGTGTATGGTGTTCTTATGTGCTTTCATGTTCATATCTATTTTAACTATTTGATTGCATTAAGATTATTTAGAATTAATTAATTTTGAGAAAATAATTTAGGATAATTGATTCACCACCTCTCATTTATTTGGACTACTCAACAATTAGTATTAAAGCTTTGGTTCTTCAAAGGAGAACTTAACTTCTTGAGGTAGATCCGATGGGGCACAAACTGTTTATTCCTATGTTTGATGGATCTAACTATGGTTTCTGGAAAGTGCAGATGAGAGGTTACCTAATATCCCTTAGCTACACTACTTGGAAATTTATTGAGACAAAATATGTTGTAACAAAAAATGGTCCTACTTCTCCGGATAAAATTACAGCCTATGAAGAGAATGAAAAAGAGAGCATGTATGCCATATTTAGTGCTTTATCAAAGAATGAGTTAACAAAATTTATTTCTTTGAACATTGGTTATGAATTTTTTGAAAAATTAAAAGAGATCTATGAAGGAAATGATAGAGTTAAATTATCAAAGAAGTTGACTGCCAAGCATAGATATGAAAAATTGAGAATCTAAGAAGGTATTCATAGAAAACTATTTTTAGAGAGTTGAGAGTGCAGTAAATGAAGTAAAAAATCAAGGAGGCACTCTAACAAATGAAGATGTTATGGAAATGATTCTGATGACTTTACCAGAAAATCAACAATGACAAGATCTTAGCTATTGAAGAAGTTTATGATTCAAAGAAATTCACCAGAGAGAAAATCTTTGGTACTTTGACCACCTTTGAGTTTAGGAAATTCAAAAAATAAAAGGAGAAAAGAGAAACAACCTTTATAGCCACAAAGAAAAAAGATGATCTGGATAGTGCCAATTTAGATTAGTTGGAAGCAAATTTTACAAGGAAGCTTAAGAAAAGTATCGACAAATACAAATGTATGTTACATATTAAATATTTTAGATGAGGAAAGATTGGTCATATAGCAACTAGGTGTCCAGAAAAAGGAAGAAAACAAAATTTCAAAAGATTCAATAGGAAAGCATTTTATGTTAATGAGAATGCTAATATATCAGATGATGAATCAGATGAAGAATATTGCTTATTTTTGGTAGAAGAAGATGAACCTAGATTTGATATTTCTAACATTTATTTGGGATCTATTGGTCACACTAATAATTGATTATATGTTAGAAGAAAGAGAAATGAATGGTTGATTGATAGTGAATGTTCAAATCATATGACTGGTGATAAAAGTAAATTTGTGAAACTTGAAGATTTTTATGGAGGTCCTATTAGACTTGCAAATGAAAAAACAAAACAAATTAAATAGGAATCATCTCTATTACTTTTGATGGAAATTATAACACTGACAATGTATACTATGTGAAGGGTTTATATCATGACCTATTGAGTGTTAGACATATGAGAAAAAATGGTTATGATGTTGTATTTAAAGATTATGGTTGTGAGATCTAGAAGAAGTTTGAAATTGTTATTGTTGCTGGGAAAAATGACACGTGGAAAAATATATCAACTGGAAGGAGAAAAGATATGCTTATTATCACATTTCGATGACAGATGGCTCTGGCATCGAAGGATGGGTTATATTAACATTGAAAATTTGGTAAGGATAAGTTCAACAAGAGAAGATAGAGATTTTCCAAGACTAAAAAAACCAGACCATATTATCTGCAAAGGATGTCAAGAAGGAAAGTAGACAAGAGAAAGTTTCAAAGGAAAAGAAAAATCATCTACTGGTGCAATGGATTTTGTACACATTAACCTATGTGGTTCAACAACAAAAAGAAGCTTACCATGTGAGAGATATTTCATGCTTTTAATTAATGATTATTCTCGATTAACATGGGTAACATTATTAAGAGAAAAACTAAGTCATTAGAAAAAATCAAGATATTCAAAGAAAGAGTCGAGAATGAAGCTGAGAGAAAGATCAAATGTTTGATATCTGATAGAGGAGGAGAATTTACTTCTGATGAATTCAATAATTTCTATGAGGAACATAGCATTAAGACATAATTATCTTCCCTTAAGACACCACAACAGAATGGTGTAGTGGAAAGAACATGAATCAAATAGTTCAAGAAGCAACCAGAATAATGATCAAAGAAGTAAGTCTACTAGAGGTTTATTGGACATAAGCTATACACACAATAGTATACACTCTTTAACATAGTACTTTTTAAGATGAAGTATGGAAAGACATCATATGTGCTATGGTATGGAAGAGTTCCAATGATAAAATATTTCAAAATTTTTGTAAGAAAACAACATTGACAAAGGTATATTTTGGGGATACTCTACGAAGAGAAAAGTCTATCAAGGTTATAACAAGAGGCTAAATAGGATAGTTGAAAGTTTGAATGTGAAGGTTGATGAAGGCATCCACATAATTTCAAAAAAACATACCCAATATGAATAAGATGAGTCAGGTGGAAAAGAAAAGGAAGAAAAGAAAGAAGAAGAGACAAAGGAAGCTCTGACATCTACAAATAAAACCCCAAGGTATGTATAGAGAAACCACTAACGATTAAATCGACTCAACAATAATTTTTATTATGTTTACTCTTGGAGACTGAACCAAAGACTTTTGAAGAAGAGTGTAAAGATCAAAATTGGGTAAGAACAATGGAAGAAGAACTGAATTTGATTGAGAAGAATTAGACCTAGGAAATAGAGCCAGACTGATAGACAAAAATGTAATCAGAACAAAGTGGCTATACAGGAAAAAACTAGATAAAAATGAAAAGGTAATAAGGAACAATGCAAGATTGGTTGGAAAAGGATATACTCACATTGAAGGTATTGAATTTGAAGAAACATATTCCCTTGTTTCCCGGATGGAAGTGATTAGAATAATCTTAGCTTTTACATCCTTTAAAGTTTTTAAAGTTTATCAGATGGATTTAAAATAAATATTCTTGAATGGAGAATTGAAGGAAGAAGTTTATATTGAGAAACTTGAATGATTTAAGTCAGGAAGTGATCCATATGTAGTTGCAGATTGAAGAAAGGATTATATGGACTGAAGCAAGAACCTAGAGCTTGGTGTGGTAGATTAGACAAGTATCTAATTGGACAAAAATTTTAAAAGGGATTTTTTAAGAACTTATACTACAAAGTTGACTCAGATGAAATTCTAATTGTTATAGTCTATGTTGATGACATAATATTTGGAGGAAATGATGATATGTTTTGCACATGAAATGCAGTAGGAACTCAAAATATCCATGATTGGTGAGCTAAATTTCTTTATTGGATTACAAGTTAATCAAAATAGTAAGGGGATTTTTGTTTCTCAGTACAAGTATACCAAAGAATTATTGAAGAAGTTTGGATTGGGAAATTCTAAACTGGCTTGTACACCTATTGTCACTAGACACAAGCTGGAAACAGATGATGACTTGGCCAAATTTGATTCAAGTAAATATAGGTCAATGATTGGAGGATTGTTATATTTATCTACTACTATACCATACATTATGTATGTTATTTTTTTAGTGGCGAGATCGCAACAAGAACCAAAAGAATCATATGTTGTTGTAAAAAGGATCTTTAGATACTTGAAAGGAACAAAACAGTGTGGATTATGGTACCCCAAAGATTCAAATTTTACTTTGATAGCTTATATTAATGCTGATTGGGCCAGATGTGTTGGTAACAGGAGGAAAACTAGTGGTCGAGCTTATTTCTTTGGTTCCTAAATGGTTGCATGGTCAAGTAAGAAACATGTTTGTATCATTATCTACTGCTGAAGTTGAATATGTTGCAACATCCTCATATTACACTTAGGTATTTTGGATGAAACAAACGCTGAAGGATATTGGCATATCATTTTATGAGTTGATCTTAATTATGTATGATAATACGAGGGCCATAAACATTTCTAAAAATCTAGTACAACACTCTAGAATGAAATATATATCCATTAAATATCATTTCTTGAGAAAGAAGGTATTGGAGAATGAGGCGAGACTTGAATATGTACCTACAAAAGAGTAGATTGCAAATATTTTCACAAAACCATTATAGAAGAATACTTTTGAGTATCTCGAGTAGAGGTTGGGGGTTCTGCCCCTTTCTAGTCTAAACTAATATGAATTGGGGTGTACATTGGTCCAGGTTTTTATATGCTCATTATTATCTAGAGAAATGCTTGGAGGCTTCCTCTTGGGGGAGAGAATTAAGTTTTTCAGGGGGAGTTTTCTCTTTGTCATTGTTTTCAAAGGGGGAGAAGAAAAGAAGACTTGATGATGATACTTCTTTGTTTTCTTTGTTGTTGATGAATGTTTCCATCAATGACAAAGGGGGAGATTGTTGAAATATGTTATTGTTGTTGTTTTCATTGATGTCAACATGTCTTTGTTGACTAAATCAAGTTTGATGAGGTTCTATTTTGTGCTTTGGTGATCTGGTATTGGTGTGCTCCATATGTTGTGCTATAATAATCTATCTTTGGTTCTATTTTTCTTGATCTCATCCATGTTTTAATGTAATCAGATACATTCTTTTGGGCCCAGAACGATCTAATATTGGTTGACGTGTTTTTCCAACATGGTATACATTGTAATGTGTTCTTTGGCTCTATTTATTATGTTGTTTGGGTAGCATGTTGTTTTGAGATAGGTGGTTCGGTGTAGTCTACATGTCATTCCTTTCCACTGTGGGGATATTTTGTGGTGACCTATTTCAAATTATATTTGGCAGACTTAGAAAGCTGTAAATTAAGATTGTGCTTGGCCAAACTAGAAGTTGATGAGACACGGAATGGTATAAGTAAAAGATGATTATGTTCAATGTAATATACATATAAGATGAGATGTGATGTGATGCGAACCTGAAAAGATAAATCCAAATATTGTGAAGTATGTGAAAGTGTATAATTAGAGGTAGCGCGTTGTAAAATTATTTTGTTGTAGTAGGTGATAGTTAACAAATTTAAATTAAATGTATATAAGGAATAAATTTAAGAATATAAACAAAATTGATTCAATATCTTAATGGGAATTTTGACTTTTCACAAATATTCCCTCCTCTTTTCTAAAAGAAGTTGTCTCTTATATTGGAACTATTATATATTTCATAAAACAACTTAATTCCTTTAATTTTTAAAACTTGCATCTTTTCACAAATAAAATATAAATATAAATAAAATCCAATTTGTCCCCCATACTTCACACTTCACTTCCTTGTATTCCCCTGTATTTTAGGTAAATAAGGTGCTCGCAAAATATAATTGAATGGCATACAAGCAAATTAAACTGCATCTCTCCACAAAGAAGGTAAAAAAATTTCAAAGGAATTATGTTTTTGACCCTCACAATTCCTACTTCCCCTATATTTGGTTGGAATTTCTGTATGAGTAAGTGAGTGCGATGCTCCCATCCATTTCTTTTCAATACATACCTTTCTACTATATTATAACAGGCAAATTTTGCTTCCATCCCGCTACTTCTAAATGATTTTTTTAACTTTACATCTCTTCCTCCCTGTTCTAATTCATTCCTATCTCGATCTGACCTTATTTTGGCAATGATGGGCCAGCTAAGTTTCACACCACTAGCCTCTCCTGATTGCCTCCCCAAACGTTTAAACAATACACTTCCATCATCATCTGTAATATCCTCAGCTACCTCTTCTCCAAAAAATAGCCCTTCTTCTACCTTTAAGGTTTTCTCCACATCAGCATACTTTTCTCTCATACATTGAGTAGAGTATATCTCTTCCCAAAACTTCTCCAGATACATTTTGTAGAAGGGACAGTCTATAACCTGAGTCTATACGCAGAATACTTATTAGGCAGCGTGAATAAAACTGGGATTTGCTCTTGAGCCTTACAAGTTATTGCAGTTGTATAGGCGCTCTTAACCATTTCATACGAAGTCTCCATTAAAATAACCAGGTACTAGATAAGTTTCTAATCGTTATAATAATAATCTGCAACGGTGTGAGAAAATAGCTTCTATTTTTTCTCTATGAGGTTTTCATTAAAATAACTATTTTGGACACTTAGAAAGTAAAGGATGTGAAATGTTATACCTACTACCAATCTCTTTAGTTTATCTCCCAGCTCTTAGATCAGGAAGACACTTGGCATTCGTGTTTATTATTTTTATATAAATTTTGTGAGAAGATTGGAATGTATTATCATTTAATTTTTTTTTTTTAAATAATTTTGAAAGATTCATGTATTTTTTATTTTGTTAATGTTAAATGAGTATAATTTTTCATCTACGGCCTTTTTTTTTTTCAAATGCTTTCTTAATTAAAATTTTCATGAGTTTATTACTCAACTCTTCAATAATTTGAAATACATGTGTTTATTAGAGAAAATTAATTACGATTTTTGTTTACCAAGCTCATGGATAATTATAAATTAGACCTTGTACATGGGTGTAATGTTTAAAAATGATTGTGGACAAAATTTAATAAAAATAATTATGATTTTTTTATAAAATAAAATGTGTTATCTAGTAGCTATGTATCATGTGTGTATATATAAGTATTGTCATCATACACAATTGTATCAATATTGAACATTCAACACACATAAAACAAACATAGATAAATGTACAAGGATAGATAAACTTCTCATTGAGGGAAAGGAATCTCGTATATCCATGTCACACACACACACACACACACACACACACATCATGGAATGAAAATAAGGTAAAAACAAGACTCAATGTGCAACATACAAATAGTGTCACTTGCCACATGTTCATTCCTCTACAAACTAGATGAAAGTATGGCGAATGACTACTCCCTCCCCCCCTCCCAAAAAAAAGTATAAGTGGGATAATTAATTCCTAACTGACATGTTAAATATTATAAGTAGCACCTAGCACCTATTTAGCCTACATTGAATAATATTATAAAAATTATGGAATGTTATGTCCCCTATGTATTCATGTATGTGTGCACTAGTTGAGGAGGAACTATGAAGTCTCTTGTTTCTCATGAGACAATCTTTAGGAATGAACCCTCGAGGCTTGTTCTAAGTTGGGAGATGTGAAGATTACCACTTTAAGTGTAAGAATAAATGGAAGCCTGGAGTCATTGTCACCATGGTGATTGGATAAATTATGAAGTCATCATTTCTATGGTGATTGAAGAAATTATGCAGTTGAAATTTCTATGGTAGAACAAAGATGCTTAGCCAATTAAGTCCATACATCTTTTGATTTAAATACAAAATTCTAGTAGCAATCAAAAGTTTGTTGTTACAAATACTCCTAGTTCTACGAGGATTCCCCCTCTCCACCCTAAAAAAGGTCATGTTTTTGGAACAGGAATATTCTTAAGACGAGGAAACTCTAGTGGAACACTCTCTCACCATTCATCCACCATCACCATGCATGTCTAAATTTTTCAGGATATTTCCCTCTGAGAGAGGACATATCCAAGATGTTTTGCACAAGAAACTTAAAAATGGACATTCAGACATCCTCAAGATGCTTAAGCATACCTTGAACCTAGATAAAAATTTCAAGTACTATATTTAAATAGTGTTTTTTCCAAATATTCCTTGTCTTTCTTCATATTGAAAATTGTTGAATTGTTCATTAGATCCCTTGATCAACTCTTTATAGCTTTTTTTCAACATCCTTGTTAAATCTACCAATCCTATCTTCTATGTTTTAAAAACTTAAGTTGGAAAACGCTTTAGATAAAAAGGCAAATATCTAATATTTTTAACTCCTCCATTCTGATGTCATCCATTTCTTGACTCCACAAGCCCTAGTCACGGATGTATAAGTCTATATACAAGGTCTTGCAGGAATAGGATATTGATATCTAAAGCTAGAAGCATTTGCAATACCTTAAGAGGACATTCATAAGAAACTTGAATAGGGTTATCCCCAAATTTATTTCCTCTTTTCTATTCATAACTTCTTCATATCTCAACTTACATAGGTTTGATAATTTATTCCAAATTGTCCTTGTCTTTCTCCATATTGAAGATTCCTTGAGCTGTCATTAGATCCTTTGTTCAACTTTCTATCACTTATTTTTCAAGTACTATGTTTATTTGTAATGACCCCTACACCCCCTCCCTATTGTTATCAGACCCCCACCCAAAACTTAGGCCCCCATACCCTTGTCACTAAAATCCATCCCCTAGTCCTTGCATATAAGAAAACTTTGTGGAACTCAAAAAATTCTATTTTTTATCATTTAAATTTATTATATTTATAATTTATTTATCAACCCAACTCTTATTTATCTAGATTAAGTGTGATTAATTATATAAATTAATTTAATTTGTCTAAACAATTTTAATGTTTTACAACATACCTAGTTTCTTTACAACTAGAAATTTTGAACATTTATGTTTCAAAAAGTTATTATCTTCGTAAAATGCAATTAACGTTCATGCCTTTTTTTCCCTTCTTCATACAATCTCACTTAGTCTTTAACTTTTATTCACCCAAAATTTGAGCCTAATATGCTTCAAATAGATATTGATTCAATCTTGTAATGAAAAATAAATAACAATAACTTTCTAAAAATTAGTTTTCTTGACAACTGGAACTATTGTAAGCCTAGTTTATCTTCTCCATTGAACTAGTGTACAAGAGCATAAAATGATTTTAGAATTATTAAACTTGCAGCCCAAGGAAATGATAATCAAACTATTTGGAAATGTGTGTTATTCTTTAACTTAAGATTTATCCACTTGAAGTTCATTCAAAAGCATGCAATAGAATTGGGGCACTCAATATTGATTGAAAAATATAATACCAACTCTAGTTTCTATGACGTTTATTCAAAAGCAAGTGGATTCAATGTGATTGTGGCACTCAATATTGATTAAAAAAATATTAAAGCAATTCTAGCTTTTGTGAAGTGTACTCAAAAGCATGTGGAGCAAGTAGAATTGGCACTCTAAATTGATTGAAACATATTATACCAATTCTTCTTTTTATCTAAAAATGTAGACTATTTTAGAAAGAGTGAACTTAGTAAAAAACAATTAAGTAACTGATGCAAGGTTGTCTAATGGTCGCCTTTTCAATATGTAGAAATGAAAACAATATTATTAATGTTTACCTATAATGAATGATGATGAAATTGAATACGAAGTCTAATATAATATGTATATACAAGTCTTCAAAAATGCATTATACAAAATATTTAGAAAATTGAAGTTAAATTTAAAATTTAAAATTAAACTAAGTGGCATAAAATATCTATAATATAAATGCTTCTATCCTAATACATTTTTTGTGCTATATAACTTCTGAAGTTTTGAGACATTGTATTTTTTTCATCACTTGAAAAAGTCTTCTAAAGAGCATATTGAATTACTCAAATAAAAGAAATCACTAGAGTCAAAAAGACATTTGATGTAATGACAAAATTCACATTATAAGCACTTAAATGATACTGAATTAATAAAAAACAAAAGAAATCACAATTTAGAAAAGAAAAATTTATAAATATAAACAAATATAATTTAATATAGTTTAACACAAAAAAAATACCAGTCATATGCTAGATGTGCTCTTCCTTCTCATAGAAGGAGCCTCGCATATAGCCATGCCATAAGAATTGATGAAGTGACATGATTTCTTGGAATGAAAAATGCATCTCCCCACAAACAGATTATAACACATTATAAAAACAATTATGTCTTGTCCCTCACAGTTCCCACTTCCCCTTTA
>MU223708.1:2654435-2666868 GCA_018584345.1 Thuja plicata | reverse complement strand
AGATGATGACATAGCTTTCAATATATAGCCTTTGAATGTGGCAATCTATAAATATAGCTGCTCCAATTACATATATTGTTAAAAACCTAGACAATAATTTCTTTCCCACAAATCTACATAAAAGTAGCTATTGATGAATTACCTACAACAAAGGCACTCACTAAATTGGCATGGTTGGTTCAATGTAAATTAAAAGAAATTATTGTTCATGGAGTAAATAAGAAGCAGAGAAGAAATCAATATTGTTAATCACCGGAGTCGAAAGTCAAATAATTACTCACTTGAATCAAAGCAATATCTCGAAAATTAAAGAATAGGTTCATCATTCACAATCTGTAAACTTAAAGCTCCCGTTCTAACAATGGTAAGCAGAATGGTGGCAAAATTTGTGGAATTTGGCTTTACACCTCTCATTTGCATTTGCTTGAAATTTCATAAATCCTTTACAAAATCCATTTTATGCATATCCTGCTAAATTTCTTTGAAGCATCCTCTTAAACTGTTCATCGCCTTCTCTATGCTTCCGTATTTTGGAAGCATATCTACCCGAGTTTTTCCACGCTTCCAACTATAATAGCAGAAAAAATCACACTTCCATTATGCTTTGTTGGATCTCCAGTGCCTGTACCAATGCATCCATTTTAGGATAGACACATATATAATATTGGCAGAGGTTATTGAAGAATCTTTTCAACAAATCCGTTGTTTAACAAATCCATTTTGTGCAATCCTGCACTCCAAGATTGTTCAACAGATAACCGAGGGTTGTATGCAGACAATATGGCTAGGTGCTATGGAGCTTTGTTGGATATGCACATTATGGACTCATTGGGAAAGCCTCATAGTTTTATGAACAAAGATAATTGGTAGATGTAAAGCCAAATTCAGCAACCTTTTCAATCATCATCTTCGATGACATGAGCCGAAATGTGACCTATTGTGGTGAATGGAGATCCATCAATAAATAATAGAAACTAGTTTTTTATAAATACCCAGGCAAGGAAAACGTGCACTAGTGGAGATGGCACATGGGAGATGTTAGTCAAAATGCCTCAGTTCGATGTGATCTAATTGAATACAATGATTGCTGGATTTACACAAAATTGTTTGGTTGACAGAGCTTTCGAGGTTCTCAAGAAAATTTAATTGCCATATTTAAAGCCCGAGTCAATAACCTTTGCCAACATCCTTCCAGCTTGGCCATAATTAGAGTGATCAATGATGTGGGTTGATGAAATCTTACTTTTGAATTGTTTCATTTGAATACATATTATTCTTTGCTTGATGCTAATACAGAGCAGACACAATCCTTTGTGCTCAAGCTTTAAACAAAAGGGTTGTTTGAATTGAAGTTCACATTCTATCTTTGGGTTCAAAGTAGATTTCTTACTCTTATAAATATATATATACAAATTGCAATTATGTTGCACCTATAATGCATTCAAAAGTTTGCAAACATCGAGTTTGAGTGCATCGAGTCTTATTCACATCAAAATATTGTTGCGAAAATAAAGAAAAATATCTCGAATTGGAATTCATGTTTGGTTGTTGGGTTCAAAGTAGATTTCAACTCTTACTTTGTTGATGTAAATTATAATTATGCTGCACCATTAATGCATTCAAAAGTTTGATACAAACATAAAGTACATTGTGGCTTATTCACATCAAAATGATGTTGTAAAAAAGAAAAAATAACTTGTTGCAAATGCAAGTATGCATACCTATGATTAGTGGGTTGTCTAATTCCTTGAGTGATTAAATAATTTTTATAATTATATATGATTAGAATATATTTATCTAGTATTGGACTCCTTATGAATAATGCTATGAAAGTAAACCAAGTGCCAAGGACTCAATAATGTTTGGTACCTTACAATATATACACTTATCAAATGATGCGGAAAAAATTCAGATTTTATAAGACAAAAATACATAATGATTTTCTATAGCTTGGATCAAAAGGCATGTAGGCTTTGTTATCAGATATCATGAGCTTCAATAAGAAAAAATGCTAAAGTTTCGATTTTAAATAAATCAATTGAATGGAGAATATGATAGCTAAAAACATAGTATCTTTGAATATAAATGTACTGAATAACTTGAGCATGAGGATTCTACTTTAGAAAGACTAACAGAAGCATTACACCAAGTAGGCATGAAACATATAAAGCTTGCACAAGAGCAACCATATTTTAGAAGGCTAGTAAGAGAAAGGAAGCCAAGATAAAAGGCATGTAAATCATATGCTCTTCATGTAGAATTAAAAATGAAGGATAAGTTAGTTTATATATGATAAGCATAATAGTTAACTTATTGTATCTTGATATATTGATATTATATAGAAATGCTAGAATTGTTTAACTTTACACAAGGAGTTGAATTTTAGATGACTAGCTACAAAGAAATTTATTATTTTTTGAGATTCAATAGATTCAAGATCGCACAATCTATAAACTCAACAATTTAATGTCCAAAAAACCCCTAAATCTCAGCATTAAACATCTATCAAAATAATTTTAGACATCTTCAATTAAATATTAAGAGTTTGATTACATTAATTAGGAATTCAAAGAAATGTCTTAAGCTAATTGGATGTTTTTGATTAGGTAAAACAGGTTTTAAAGGGTGCCTGAAACCCAAAACAGAGTGAAAGATCAGAAATAAAGCCTAGACTGAAAGGATAGAGAAAATCAAATGAAACAAGCCACCACAGGGCCACAAAACCAGGTTTTGAAGGGGTCTCAGAACCTTGTACAATCAAATTTTGAGGGGGATCTGAAACCCCACTTAGACGAGCAGCTGCACAAAGCTAAAATAAACATGAAACCCAGTAGCAAAAAGAAAACAACCAGACATCAACCTGGGAAAGAAAGCCATGCTGTCCAAACCAGGGCCCGAGGGCTACAACTTAATCCAGAACAAGGGAAGAAGTTGGCTCCCCACACCAAGGGAGTTAGCCACTAAACGGATAGCTAGAATGGATAATATGATTTTAAGGGTTTCTGGCAAAAACAACAAGGGTTTTGACTTGGTCCCCAAAACCAAACAAATCCTTCTAGAGGTGAACCCCATAGAGGTAACAATGTGAGAAAAAGAAGAAAGATAAACCTTAATAACCTCTGATCTTCCCACAAAAGAAACTGTCCATCTACCAGTCCCGACATCGCCAAGAGAAATCCACTACACCTCAATGGGAGTGTTACCCACCTCAATAGGATAAATGGAGATCTCAAAAATAGAAAGGACGGGCTAGCTTCTACTAAACCCCTAGAACAATTATCCATGATAAAGGAGATGCCCCAACCAGCTACCATCCATCTTATCTGCATGACCAAAATTCACCTCAACAGAAGCAACCATCACCTCAATAAGAAAAGTAGAAGAGAGGGACGGAAGAAAGTCAGGCCAGACCTTAACTAGAGTCACCTGAAAACTCTCCAGCTCCATAGGATTCCTCGAGGGAAAGGGAGAAGAGATAGTAACGAGAGCCCCAAAAATACAGGCTTGAAACGGCTTGTGGGAGATCCCCACCAATAGTCTCCACTCCATAAGCTAAAAAAAGGTAGCATTCAAGAAGCACCATAGAACAAGGCTAAGAGGCCTCAGTAGGGAAGCCCCAAACCAAAGAGAAAAGACCCGAGAACCCACTCCTCCAAACCACCCAACAAATCCCCTTCACCGAACAACACGGGGCAAAGGAAGAATCCTGGGCAGAAGAACAAAGAAACACCCAAAGGAAGGTAAAAGGATCTGGGAGCAAACAAATTCTCGAGATACACCAATAAGAGCATGACCCACCACCACACCACCCCTACCAAATGCCCTACCAAGGAACTCTTCCCTCATAAGCGGAAGAACAAAGCACCGAGACTGCGGACAGAACGACTGCAACACAACCCACAAAGAGCCCAAGTGTCCCACGTAGAACATCTACAACACAGCCCGCCAAGTATCCTTGTCCCCATCGGCATCATCTCCTTCCTCTACCACTGTCGTGAAGCCCTCAGAGCTCCCGTCACCATTAGAAACCCTAGCCGCTCCTCTACGCCCGCCCGTCGCCATTTGGAGAATTTAAGCTAATTGAATGTTATGATGTAGATTGGGCACAAATTATTGATGACTCAACATCAATACAATGACAATACTTTATATTAAGCGGTAGTGTAGTTTCATTACAAGTAAGAAACAGTTAATGATTTCTATTTCTAGTGTGGTCTCAAACCATGTAGTATCTTATCAAGACATGAAGGATTTAATCTAGCTAAGAAAATTAATGTAAGATATAGAGGTTATTCAAACCTTATTGACAATTTTGAAATGCGATAAACAATTTGGTAATGACAAAGAATTGAAAGTATCATCCCAGAACTAAGCACATATAAAGTACACTATCATTTTATTATTTTATTCATAAGCATGCTAAGGAAAATCCATGTAAATGGAAGAATGTGCAATGTAAATGATGGTAGAAAACGCATTTCTAAGATATTGTCAAAATAAAATTTCAAAGATTATTTACAAATTTTATAATGAAATTTTACATTTTTTCTATGATTATAATCATTTGTATGAAATTGTTCTTGAAACTTAAAAATAGAACTAGTTTGTTATTTATATGGTAATAGGCCTTCTAGAGGTATACAAAATCAACTAGCATCCTATTCACACTTTTGAAAATTTATCCCTTCATTCCAATAGGTAGCACAAATGATTGTGGGAACCCGTAAGTCTAGTTTGTGATTCATACAACAATAGACTTTGTAGAGGTCTACTCAATCAATTAGATTGAATAGTAAATATCGACCATTCATATAAGCTCATGACTTAAATAACTTATGTAGAAACTTGGAAAGTAATAGAATGTTCCAAAATAGCAATAAGTAATAGAATGGAGGTAATGAAGAGAGCTTGTGCTTCCCCTATCCCCAATAAGGTAGAAATTGGTGAAGAGGTTCTCTTATCCCCTAATGTCTCCAAAGAAAAAGATATTCCTATTAATTTTAATGAGCAAATTGAGAATTTACAAAGTAGAGTTATGGCCTTGAAATATAATGTTGTGTCTTCAGATAATACCAAACAACTATTTGATCAGGCTATTTTCCACCCTTTGCATGATAACAGATGGTATAACCAAGAAAGAAGTGTTTGTAGCGGTTTCTGGTCAGAGCATAGTCAAGAGGAAGGATAAGAGGAAGAGGAAAGAAAAAGGTGACATAAATAAGGAGGAGCACAAGGAGAACATGGAGAATAAAGACCAGATCGTGAACCTGAAGAATATCTCAAAGAATTGGGAGATTGTCTCTAACAAGGATGGTCCCAATAATACCAGTAGTTAAGGCCATTGGTCTTGTAAAGAAAGCAACGGTGTGGAAACGCTTTCCTTACACCAAAAAATGCCAGGGAAATAAGCGACTGTAATTTAAGCCACAGAGATATGCAAGTAAATTAAAAACATGCGAAAAACCATACACAGGATACACAGATATAACGTGGGAAAACCCTTTCGGGAAAAAACCCACCACTCAAAACCCCGATCAAAATTTTGTATTACCGTAAAGAATTTACATACAAGACTCAGGATTTCATACAGGCTCAGATTGCCTTTACAATCTACCTTATTTTTCAACCACATTTTTTTAAAAATGAATTCTTGCAGCCATTAAAACATACTGCAAATCGTTTCAGAATTCAGTACACAAACGGTTACCGGCAAAACGGTTTGCCAACTGTCTGTCAGATCTTGCCATTTCTCCCTTCGGCAATTTTTCCTCCGTCGGTATTGATTTCTCCCTTCGGCACTTTTGCCTCCGTCAAGAGTGGTCTTTCCGTACGGTGATAATGCCTCTGGGAGTGGTCTTGCCATATGGTGATAATACCTCCAGGAGTGGTCTTGCCATATGGTGATAATGCCTCCGGGAGTGGTCTTGTCGTACGGTGATAATGCCTTTGGGAGTGGTCTTGTCGTATGGTGATAATGCCTCCAGGAGTGGTCTTTCCGTACGGTGATAATACCTCCGTCAAGAGTAATCTTTCCATTTGGTAATAATACCTCTGGGAGTCTTGCTGTATGACGATATTGTTCACCGACTGCGATTCATCTCCTCATCGCATGGTGAGATTGCCTCCACCATACGGTGGTCTTTCCGTATGGTGAGACACATCCACCGACGTGGACTCAGGTACTTCGTCAGATCTTTAACAATCTCCCACTCGACGAAGTCCAGAGTCACTCAATGAGGCTAATAGGTGTCAGGGGCACCAAGCCCCATGGAATTTGTGCACCATCTAAACTTAGCTGTGTCTGTTGGCTTTGTCAATGCATCTGTAACATTTTCCAGAGTACCAACATTTTCTAGATTCACCTTTCCATCTTCAACCATGTCACGCACAAAATGATATTGTATATCAATGTGTTTTGTCCTGGCATGGAAAGTAGGATTCTTTGCCAAACATATTGCACTCCGACTGTCAAAAAAAATTGTAATTTTTCCTACATCATAGCCGACATCAGAACACAAATGCTTAACCCAAACTGCTTCTTGACACACACGAGTAGATGCCATATACTCTGCCTCACTTGTCAACAATGCAACCACACTTTGTCACTTGCTCATCCAACTGATAGAACCACCATTTACCATGAATACATATCCACTGGTGGATCTTCTTTTGTCAATGTCCCCAGCCCAATCAGCATCCACATAACCTTGAATACTAACCGATATATTTGAGCCAAGTGAGTCACCTTGATAACACAGTGCATACTATGATGTACCCTTCAAATATCTCAGAATTCTTTTCACAGCATCCCAATGTGACTTGCCTAGATTTTCCATAAACTGACTCAGTACTCCCACTGCTTGGGCAATGTCTGGTCTTGTACTAACCATTGTGTACATGAGACTACCAACGACACTTGCATAAGGTATCCGCTTCATGTCTTCAATTTCATCTGGAGATTTTGGACTGTCATTGACGGATAGCTTCGTTCCATGTAACATTGGAACTACTTGTTGCTTGCAATCATTCATATTAAATATCTCAAGAACATTGGTAATATAATTGCTTTGGCTGAGCCAAAGTTCCCTACCAACCCTATCCCTTCTGATTTCCATCCCCAAAATAAATTTTTCCGGCCATAAATTTTTCATTTCAAATTTCAAGGAAAGTTGAGATTTTAATTCTGAGATCATTTTCTCACTATTGCCCATGAACAACATATCATCAACATATAGAGAAATTATAAGTATCCGATCACCTTCAGCTTTATAATACACACAATGATCAGATTTAGATCTCATAAAACCCAAAGACAAAACATATGTATCATACTTTTGATACCACATTCTGGGTGACTGTTTCAAACCATAAAGAGAATTCTTTAGCTTACATACCAAATGCTCTTTACCTTTTTCTGCAAAGTACTCCGGTTGGGACATATATATCTCTTCTTCAAGATCACCATGAAGAAATGTCGTCGTCACATCCATCTGCTCAATTTCAAAGTCATGCGCTGCTGCAAGTGACAACAAAAATATGATAGATGTCAACTTAGCTACAGGAGAAAATATTTCTCCATAATCAATCCCTTCTTTCTGAGAATACCCCTTCGCAACCAATCTCGCCTTGCACTTGTCAATGTTTCCATCTAGACCGTACTTCTTCTTAAATACCCACTTACAACCCACAGGATTTCTACCTTTAGGCAAGGGTACGAGATCCCAAGTTCCATTCTTCTCCAGGGATTTCATTTCATCCTTCATGGCATTCAACCAAGAATCTGAATCTGACATATTAATTGCTTCTTTAACAGTCCTAGGCTCATCAACATCCGTAAGCAAAGCATAGGCACAATTAACATTCAACATAGAATAATTAAACCACTCTGGTGAATAGCCATACCTATCAGGTTTCCGCCTCTCTCGAGTAGATCTCCTCACCTCCTGTGGTGAAGCTTCATGAGGTTCCACATGAGGTTCACAATCATGTTCTTCTGAACTCATACTCGAACTCTCCCCATCCTCATTCTCGGGTAATTCTGGATTTTCATTCTCAAGTTCATTTGGAGTCTGTAATACCTCCCTTTTGGAAGCTAAAGGAATTTTAACTGCTTCCATTGTCTTTTCATTCTTCTCTAGCTGAGATAGTGAAACAAGGTTTATCTCACAAAAAATAACACTCCTGCTGTACAACACTTTTTCAGTGAGAGGATTCCATAACTTGTATCCCTTCACACCAATGCTATACCCGATGAAGATACACTTCACCGCTTTGTTATCTAACTTTGACCTAGTCACATCGGGTACATGAGCGTACACCTCACAGCCGAAGACATGCAAATGTCTTAATGAGGGCTTCTTACCAGACCATGCTTCCATAGGTGTTTTGTCCACCAATGCTGTCGTAGGAGAATGGTTCAACAGGTAACATGCCATAGCCACTGCTTCAGCCTAGAACTTCTGCTCCAGACCAGCACTACCTAACATGCTCCTTGCTCTCTCCATCAATGACCGATTCATCCTTTCCGCTACTCCATTCTGTTGCAGAGTATAAGGAGTTGTCTTATGCCTCTTAATGCCATGATCTACACAGAATTTGTCAAAATCTGCATTGCAAAAATTGCCACCGTTATCCATCCTTAAGCATTTGATCTTTCTCCCAGTCTGATTTTCAACAAGACTTTTAAATTCCTTAAATTGATTGAACACTTCTGATTTACTCTTTAAAAAATAAATCAATGTTCTTCTTGAATAATTGTCAATAAATGATACATAATATCTTGACTTAGACAAAGAAAGAACATCCATAGGACCAAATACATCAGAGTGGATATAATCCAACAAACCAGAAGATTTTTGAGAACTAGAATAAAAATGAACACGGTTTTGCTTTCCATAGATGCAATGTTCGCAGAAATCAAATTCAAAGTTACAGTCAACCAAAGCCTCAACTAGGTTTTTATTCTTCAAGGTTTTTAAACCTTTCTCGCCAATATGGCCAAGCCTATGATGCCAGATTATTGTTTTCTCTGCAAGAAGTTTAACTTCCATCGCATTTACACCACGTGTTGCCATATTAATTTTATTAGACTTTATAGAGACACTATTACAACATACAGGTTTGGCATCTAACTTATACAGTGTTCCAATGCATTCACCCTTAGCTAGAACAATAGAACCCCTAGTCATCTTGCAACTGTCATGGACAAATGTTACCTGAACTCCGACATCATTCAACTTACTGACAAAAAGTAGGTTTCACGCCAGAACGGGTATATGGAGTACTCCATCAATTGCCTTTACTCTACCATCGAGGAACTGAATTCTGACTCATCCTCTTCCAATGATCTCCGGTGTGGAATCACTCGCTAGGAACACCTTCCCTCCATTGTACAGTTCATACTTTGAGAACCACTCTTTATGAGACATCATGTGGAATGACGCTTCCAAGTCCACCATCCATACTTCGTCCGACGCAGGTACTGCCAAGGCTGCTACAAAGGCATTTGCGTCACTTTGAGAAGATTCTGTGTCAGAAGTGTAATTCTTCTTTTTCTTTTTCTCCTCTTTGCAATCCCTTCGGATATGACCTTTTTTCCCACAGTTCCAACACTTCGCCTTGGACTTCTTTCAAGGAGTGGCGGATCGCTCCTGAGACTTTGACTTCGTGTCCTTTTTCTTACCTTTATCCTTAGATCTGCCTCATACAATGAGAGCTTCTTTGGCCACCTTAGAGGACTTCCTTTGCATCTCCTCTGACAGAAGTGAAGCAACTACCTCCTCCATTTTAAGCTTGGTAGTCGTACTTCTGATGGCCATTACCAAGTGATCCCATGAATCTGGCAGTGAGCACATCAGTAACATGCAACGCTCTTCTTCAGTAATAGACACACCCACAGATGTCAACTGTGCGATCACCATATTGAATGAGTTTAGATGATCGGCCACAGCCGTTCCTCCATCCATCTTCAAAGAATATAATTTTTTTCTGAGGAAAAGTTTGTTTACCAAGGACTTTCCTTGATAAATGTCTCCCAACTTCTTCCACAACCCATGTGCAGATTTTTCTTCATGGACATTCAATAAAATTGAATCTGCAAGACTCAGCCTTATCAGTCCTCTGGCCTTCCGATCCGCTAGATCCCAATCTTCCTTCTTCATACCCGTAGGCTTAGTGCCAGACACAGTGTACCACAGGTCTCGATCTACTAGCAAATCTTTAACTTTAAGTTTCCATAACTCAAAGTTTGTGCCATTGAACTTTTCAATGTCCACTCTTCCTGACATACCAGCCATCTCTTCTTATAGACAAAAACTTTGCAAACTCCCACTGAAACCAAAATTGGCACAAAAAACCAAACCCTAGCCGACAAGGATAACACAACTGGCCAGGCTCTGATACCACTTGTAAAGAAAGCAATGGTGCAGAAACGCTTTCCTAACGCCAAAAAATGCCAGGGAAATAAGCGACTATAATTTAAGCCACAGAGCTATGCAAGTAAATTAAAAACATGCAAAAAACCATACACAGGATACACAGATATAACGTGGGAAAACCCTTTCGGGAAAAAACCCACCACTCAAAACCCCGAGCAAACTTTTGTATTACCGTAAAGAATTTACATACAAGACTCAGGATTTCTTACAGGCTCAGATTGCCTTTACAATCTACCTTATTTTTCAACCACATTTTTTTAAAAATGAATTCCTGCAGCCATTAAAACATACTGCAAATCGTTTCACAATTCAGTACACAAACGGTTACCGGCATAACGGTTTGCCAACCGTCTGTCAGATCTTTCCATTTCTCCCTTCGGCAATTTTTCCTCCGTCGATATTGATTTCTGCCTTCGGCACTTTTGCCTCCGTCAAGAGTGGTCTTGCCGTATGGTGATAATGCCTCCGGGAGTGGTCTTGCCGTACGGTGATAATACCTCCAGGAGTGGTCTTGCCGTACGTTGATAATGCCTCCGGGAGTGGTCTTGCCGTACAGTGATAATGCCTCTAGGAGTGGTCTTTCCGTACGGTGATAGTACCTCCGTCGAGAGTAATCTTTCCATTCAGTAATAATACCTCTGGGAGTCTTGCCGTACGACGATATTGTTCACTGGCTGCGATTCATCTCCTCACCGCACAGTGAGATTGCCTCCACCGTACGGTGGTCTTGCCGTATGGTGAGACACATCCACCGACGGTGGACTCAGGTACTTCGTCGGATCTTTAACAGGTCTCTGGTTCATGGTATGCAGGGTGATAGCTTTAGTGATTTCTATGGTGTTTACCATTAAGAATTACTTACCTTTATTTTTTGATACTTATGGCCCGTGGGCTAAGACAGTCTTGTTAGCTAAGTGGATGGTTAAAAAAATTCGTAGTCATATGTGTTTTGATTATGATAAAAAGTCTAAAGGTTATAGTGGTAGCAGTATGTACATTAATATGCCATTGCCTTTGTCATGTTCTCAAATTTTTGTTGATTTTTGTTGTTCCTCAGGCTGTAATGGCCTAAAGTATGGCTGTAATATGCTAAATTGTGTTCTAGGAGATCAGAGCCCTTTCCCTATTGATTGGATAAAAAACAATAAATTTATATATGATGAATTTTAGCTATGTTTTTGGTTCATCTAATTTATTTTAACTTTAGAAAATACTTTAACTTGTAATTATTACTTTTATTAAATTTTGGATTCCTAAAGAGTGCTGACAGAACTGGATTTCTGCTATTTATTCTGTTTCAAGTTCATCAAAGATTGATCAAAAGATTTTTTAAAAGATAATGTCCAATCTTTTAAGTTTTCTCATGAATACATGAATACTACAAGTTTTTCCCTAAAATATGAAAGTTTCTTCCTGGATATTAGATTTTTGATGAATATATACAAGTTTTCCCATGAAAATATGGAAGTTCTGTCATAGCTATTGGAGATTTTAAGTGTCAATATCTACAAAGTGGGCTGTATATAAAACTTAACTTTGATAATCAATCTTACTTGCCAATCACTCTTTCCATAACAGTATAATCTTATCACATGCATTTTTTAGCAGAAAATCGTATTAAATTTTGCATTCGACCCTTCAGATCATACTCTCCAATCAAACAAAGAATGTAATTGTATTAAGTTTTGCATTTCTTACCCCTTGTGCTTGCCGTCAGCTCGCACAACGTAGTAGCAATGGGAGGAGATGGGTCGACCCAAAACAGGAATAAAATACACTTTGATGATTTCTTCGCTGTACTCGAGTTCTAGGCATTTGTCTTGGGGAAATGGCAGTCCACGCTGAATGGAATTTCCTCCAAGGCAGGAGCTAGATGTAGTCTCATCATCATCATTAAGTAAGAGATAGGCGGAGTACTCATCAGGCGGTGGGAATACAACCGCAGATGTTGCAGATGCACAGGCCCGCCTGTAGGCTGCCATAGATACTGTGGAATA
>MU223708.1:2631368-2648901 GCA_018584345.1 Thuja plicata | reverse complement strand
TATATATATATATATATATACATACTAGTGAGCTTCATATTAGGGAATCGAACCGCAGTTGTTGAAGATGCACAGGCCCGCCTGTAGGCTGCAATAGATACTGTGGAATACATGATTGATCAGATAACAAAAATGATTGTGGGAAACTCTCTGTCTAGTTTCTGATTTATATGGTCCTTGGAGGTTTCTTAGTCAATTTGTAGTTTGCAGGTATTCTTAATAAAAGACAAATAGCATAGAGATCTTCGCGCAGGAAACGCATAACCCTAATTCTGGTGTGCATAGAAATAAAAAACTATTTGTTCTCTTTCTTGAAAGATACCTGTAAATTGACTAAGGAAACCTTTATTCACATTCCATGTGTTAACATTGGCAATATTATGTCACCTTGAGCAACATAGGAACCAAATGCTACTTGCCATGCGCAAATTCCAAAAATGTCTAGCTAGTACAAGACGGCAACATCTATACAAGGATCAGAATATATCAGAATCTATTATTGATGCGGATTTTTAATTAATTGAAAATTAAAAACAATTATCTTTTATTTGTTTTTAATTTTAGATTGATCAATCATTTGGGTCAAAGGGAAATTCTGATCCCTTCATCGACAAAACTGGACCATATGGACGCCAACTAGTCAACTTGTCTAATCACTACCACATTACCATACAAATCACAAAGACTACTTGATATGTCATTATATTATCAAACTAGCCAACATGCTCTATTAGCACCCTACGCCATGCCAATTCATAATACAAAATATAGTTAGCACTGATTCAACATGATGAAATTATCACTTACTTTGAAAATACTAGGTGGCCAGCAGGGTTTGGATTTACATTTCAAGATCCAAGGGCTCTCATCTAGAATTAAATAAAAAAATTACTTTTAAATTAATTTTGGTCATTTTATTTATGATTATGTTGTGGTTATAGAATTTGTGTCCTCTATTTCCAAAATTGTAGATTCAATTCTTACTAAGAAATTCTTATTTTAGTATATATATATATATATATATATATATATATATATATATATATATTTTCTACTGAGTTTCATATTAGTGACTCTTGTTCATTATAATGAAAGGCATTTTACAGTAAGTGATTCAAAAAAAATCTTAATAATAACTCTTATCATATAAATTGATGGTCATAGCTAGTGATTTAAGTTAGCAAAAAAGAAGGTGAGGCATTAAAGGTAACAAGTAACAGATCGAAAATGTGTGAAGATAACCAACATAACGCATGTAAGAAATTGGTGTGGTCTCTTTAAAATAGTTAAATCTTTTGTTTAATGGATTTTTTAGGAAGACCATGTAAATATGTGTCTTCTCACTTATTTTGTTATTTTGTTTTATTTCTCTTATTACTACTTTGCCACTAATTTTGTGCTACATAATTTAATAATTCTAGGTTTATGCTTTCACTTACCCAAAAAGTGGTGTCAAAGCGACTACTTTGCAACAAGTGAGTTAGGATTTGGTGTTGATTTTGCGACAATAAATGGCTAAGGTTTTGAATGTAAGCTTTGAGGTGGAGAAATTTAATGGAAAGAATAATTTTGAGTTGTGGAAACTCAAGATGTGTGATTTGTTAGCGCAACAAGGATTGCACAAGGGATTGGTAGGAAATTCAAATAAACCTATAGATATGTCTGATGAGGGCTAGGAATATCTAGACATGAGAGCTCTAAGCACATTTTAATTGTGTTTAGTAGATGAAGTTCTTTTTAATATTGCCAGAGATGAATTAGTAATTGGATTATGGAGCATAATGGAAGCTCTTTTCTTGACAAAATCTTTGTAAAAATTAAATTACTTGAAAATGAAACTTTATGGTTTGTGAATGAGGGAAGGTATAAAAATTGATGATCATTTAAATATTTCCAATAGTCTTATTCATCAATCATCTTGAATAGGAGTAGAAATTGAAGATGATGCCAAAAAAGTCACACTGTTCTGTTCATTTCCCAAATCATGGAATCACTTAGTCACTTCTATTAGATGTAGCACAACTAACATCCTTGAATTTGATTCTATTATGAGAGTCTTGTTGTCTTAAGAGTTGTGTAGGAATTCTATTATATAAATGTTAGCACTATAAGTAATGGTGGCTAGAGCTCAATCCATTGAAAGAGGAAAGAATTTGAGAGGTACATCAAGATCTAATTAAAAAGGTGAAAATGACAAGGGAAGATGTTGGTATTGCAATAAAACAAGGAATCTTAAGAAAGATTGTTGGAAAATAAAATAAGAGAATGAAGAATCCAAAAAGGAAGAAAATTTGGTTGAGGTAAGTATAGGTATGGTCACTAAAGTATCATATTTTTGTAATTTTGTACAACATCTACGGAATGGTTATTAGATTATAGTTCTTCTAATCATCTTTGTCCACATAGAAGTTGTTTTTCAAATTACCAAGCTATTAATTATGATGTATTTCTTTTGGGAATAAATGCTTGATGTAAGTCTATTGGGATTGGGAGCATTAAGATTAAAATGTTTGACTGTATTGTCAAGACATTAGTACAAGTAAAAAATATAACAGAACTTAAAAGGATTTAATTTTTATTGGAATTTTTCGATTCTAGTCGGTATAGTTTTTCTTGTCAAACTAAAGTGTTGAAAATCTCTAAGGAAATTTTTGTGGACACAAAGGCTACAAAATATGAAAACCTTTATAGGTTAGATGGGAATACTAAGATAAATTGTAAATAGTGGTGGAATATAATGAAAAAAATTACTCTACTTGTTTATGGCATCAACGATTCGTTCACATGAATGAGAATAGGATAAAGGTAATAGTAAAATGTAAGTTACATTGATATTTAGATTCTCCTAATTTGAATTCTTACAAGCATTATGTCTTTGGTAAGCAATATATATAGAAGTTGAAAATTGGTAGTCATTCAAGTAAGAGTATTGTAGACTATATTTATTTATAAGTTTGGGAGCCATCCCTCAAATTTGTTTTGGAGGAGCATCATATTTTGTTACATTTATAGATTATTACTCTAGGAAGGTGTGGGTCAATATTCTTAAAAGTAAAGCTGATGTGTTTAGTGTATTTAAGTAGTTTAGTATTTTAGTTGAAAAGACTACTTGAAAATCTATCAAGTGCTTGAGAACCCATAATAGAGGTGAATTCATATCCTTGGAGCTCAAAAAATATTGTAAAATTTTTGGATAAAAAGACATAAAACCACAGTTCCTATGCCTGAACAAAATAGTTTTGTTGAATGCATGAGTATGACTCTTTTAGAGAGAGAAAGAAGCATGCTTAGTAATGCCAAGATGGAGCAATAATTGTGAGTAGAAGTAGTTAATTAAACTTACTATCTGATAAATTGGTCACCATAATTTCAAATAGATTATAAGATTCCTAAAGAGGTATGGATAGGTCATCCCTGTGATTATTCAAATTTGAAGAAATTTGTTGTGATGCATATGTTTTTATTTCAAAAGATAAATGTTCTAAATTAGACACTAAATCTTTGAAATGCATTTTTATTGGTTATGGTAACAGAGTTAAGGGGTATAGATTATGGGATTTTACTTCCTATAAAATCATCATTAGTAGAGATGTAGTATTTGATGAATCTTCTCTAATAAAATTAAATTTTGTAGAAGTTTATTTGGAGCAAGAAAATGTAAAAAAAATATCAAGAAGTTCAGTTGGAAACTCAACCATACAAAAAAAAGGAGTAGGAAGAAGCTTCTAAAGATGAAAATATGGATGCAAAAAATATAGAGGAAAATTTGGAATTAGCACAACCATATTTAAAGAGATCTGCGCGAGTTAGGAGTCCTCCTAAAATGTATAATTATTTTGTGCCATATGTTTCTTTATTTTCTAATTATGGGAAACCATGACATCATCAAGATGCAATAGATGGAACTAATAATTTTGAATGGAAAATAGAAATGAAAGATCAAATGGATACATTAGATAAGAACAAAACATGGGACTTGGTAGAACTTCCAAAGGGTAGGAAAGTTGTTGGTCACTACAAACTCAAGAAGAGCATTGATGATAAAATTGAACTGTAAAAAGTAAGACTGGTAGCAAAAGGATTTTATCAAGATGAAGGTATTGAAGTTTATGAAAAAATTTCACTATTTGTTAGGCTTATTTATATTTGGGTTGTGTTAGCACTAGTTGCATTAGTTGATCTTGAGTTGGATTAGCTAGATGTCAAAACAATATTTTTACATGGAGATTTGGAAGAGGAGATATGTATGAAACAACCAAAAGGATTTTTTCAAGATTGCAATGGAAAATTTATTTGCTAACTAAAGAATTAATTATCTGTCCTAAAGCAATCACCTAGTCAATGGTACAATAAGTTTGATTCCTTCATGGTGAGGAACAAAATTTACACGAAGTGAGTATGACCGTTGTGTTTACTTCAAAAGTTTAAAAAGTGGTTTATTCATTATCTTAGTATTATATGTTGATGATATAATTGTAGTGAGAAAAAGCATGATTGAAATAATTAAGTTACAAGCTCAGTTGACCAGGATATTTTCTATGAAGAATCTAGGAGAAGAAAAAAAAAATTTTGGCATAGAAATATATAGAGTCAAGGAACATGGTAAGCTTTGGTTATCACAATATAAATATGTGGAGAAGATCCTTATAAAATTTGGTTTACTCAATGTAAAATGAGTAAATATCCCTTTAGCTTCTTATTTTAAGCATTCGTCAAGGTTAAGTCCTAATACTAAGAAAGAAAATGACTATATTAATAGAAAAAAAGAGTAGATGGATTAAAGTAATCAAAACATAATGCTATGATTGATTGATATTTTATTCAAAGGTTTATTACTCTTATAGTTCCTAACTTTGGCTTTATAAATTCATTCATTGTTTCATAACTACCTTACAAGAAGCAACTTCCAATTAACTAAATTCTAGCAACTACATTTTTTTATTAACCAAAACTATAAGACTAACATAATTAATGTTAAAAACCAACATTCTCCCCTTTATTACATTAATTCAAACAAGAGTGGAAGTTCCAATGGTTTTAAATCCAACCATTTGGAGAATTTTATGAAGCGTCTTCACCGAACCTCCATGTTCGCTCAAGAAACACCAAACTGACCGCATCAGTGGATTTCCTGACAGCATCAATGGATTTCCTGACCACAAATATTCAAGTTGTTTGTACAACATGAGTTCTCCCACCTCCCCTGCACAATGAGACACTTTTCCTTTGAAATTACAAATCTCCACTAATTTTGTCTAATGCCTCCTCTAGTTTTGCACATGAGACACCTTTCCTCCAAAAGTACATGATTAAAGAGCATAGTCCAGGTTGGAATTGGGAAAATACTGATATCCAATTTTTCTGTATTTTCTATATTTCAGTAAACTACATTTTTGAAGGTCTTTAGAATACTTTGGGACCTCCACACCTTTGGGAGGACTTACCTTGGTGCGGCTACCTAGTTATAGTTTGAGATTTATTGAAGACCTTTCTAATGGACTAAACAGTTCACAATTCAGAGCTAGGACTAGAAATTTATGTCTTCTCCAAGTGGGCCTATTTTTATATATAGTGTTTTTTTTGGTAGTTTTTGATAGTTTATTTGTAATAAACATAATGAGGACTCTTCATTTCATTTCCAAGGGGTTCTAGCTAGTGACCCTTGGGATCCATTAGATTTGTATAAACTCCAATTTGGAATAGAATGGGTCACTTTTTGGATTGCAATTCTATTGTTAATCTTTGTGTTTTTCTTTTACATTGAACTTAATAATACCGTAGGTATCACATCAAGTATTGTAATCTTTTTTCATAATTCACATCAGTGGTATCAGAGCTAGGTTTGCTCCTTTATGCCAATTTACATAAATTCCTCCTACCAAAGATAAGGATTGGATATAAGAATTGTCAAAATATCCGCCTTTGAGATACACATGATCAAAGATGTCAGATGATGATATTAAGCAGTTGGTGGAAGAGGATTTTAAAAAGAAATGGAAGGATACGATAAGCCAATTTTCATGCCTTCTACAGAATCAACAACCCTCTTGATCAGGAACATCATTTATGGAAATACCCCTTTTAATGTGTAGTTATATTTTGACATCCCAAAAATTTAAGGGAAAAGTCATTGTTGAAGTTGTTGTTAACTGGTTATCAAAATTAGACAGATACTTTAATGTAAATAATGTCTCAGATGCATAAAAAATAACATTTTCTCTCCTGAATTCTTCAGGTGCTCCCCTTCATTATTGCTCATCAACAATCTGGCTTTGTTCCTGGTCGATAAATCTTGGATTCAGTTATGGCGGTTCATGAAGTCATTCACTCTTTAGAAGCTGGTAAAAGCGAAGGTTTTCTCCTAGAGCTTGATCTGTCCAAAGCCTACGATCGGGTGGACTAGTATTTTTTGTTTAAATTTTTGGGTGCTTTTGGCTTTAATAACACTTTCTTCTAGATCATCCTTCAGCTCATCTCCTCGTCATCTTTCTCTATCTTGGTTAATCGATCTCCTTGAAATTTATTCAAAGCTTCTCTGGGTCTGAGACAAGGAGATCCCATGTCACCTATCCTTTTTATTATCTTGGTTGAGTGCCTGGGATGATCAGTTTCTGGTCATAAGTTATCTGGGAGATTGAAAGGCATCAGGCTTTCCTCTAGTTTTGCCATCTTCTCTCATCAATAATTTATTGATGAAACCATCATGGATGGAGAAGCCTAGGTTATGGAGGCTAGAACTGTTAAACATTTACTGGATTCCTATACTAGGGTCACTGACCAATCTATCAACAGGTGTAAGAGCTCCCTCTTTTTTATTAATACGTCAGAGTCTAGACAAAGAAGAATGGTGGAGATTTTAGGGTGTAGTAGTGGTTCTCTCCCATCCACCTACTTGGGCCTTCCTTTGGGAGCTAAACCCCTAGAAGGATTTTGGAACAAGCTCAAAGATAGATTTAATAGAAAATTGGTAGGGTAGAAGGGAATTCTTCTCAGTCAAGCAGGAAAGATTCAGCTGGTCAAGTCCACCCTTCAAAACCTTACTACTTATGCTATTAGCCTCTTCTCTATTCTGGCTAAAGTGGCTGAAGCTTTAGAAAAAATCCAAAGAAGATTTCTTTGGTCTGGGGCTGAAGAGAATAGACACCTTCCTTTGATTTCTTGGGATAAAGTCTGTCTTCCCAAAAAGGCTGGGGGGCTGGGGATTAGGAGGATTAGGCCTTTCAATAGGTGCTTCTCGCCAAGTAGATCTGGAGGATTTTTCATGGTAAAGGGGAACGAAGGGATTTCATTGAGAATAAATACCTATCCAGTGCTTCTTTGCATTATTTTTTTGAAAATGATGATATCCCTAATGTCTGTTGTATCTAGAATGACATCCTCAATGCCAAAGACCTAGCTAAGTCTAAAGCGAAGTGGAAAATAGGAAGTGGGCACAATATTAGCTTTTGGCATGATAATTGAATTCGGTCAGGGCCCCTGAAAGATATGGTTTTCTTCAACTCTTGGAAGGAGGAATGCATCTTACACTTTGGGGAGAGAGTGTCTAATTACAGATTGGGTAACTCTTGAGTGGATCTGTCCTCTATTTCCCAGGAGTTGTCTCCATTACTTACAACTCTCAATGCTATCTCCATCTCTTAGAAATAGGATTCTTTGATATGGGAAGCATCCCCTAATGGTTCTTCCACTGTTGCTTCAGCCTACTCTATTCAGATGCATCTAAAGGTTTCCCCTCCTTGGTCACAAGCCTGGCTTCCGAGCCTTATCCCTAAAATCAATGTTTTTTACTGGCTTCTTCTTCAAAACTGTATCCTCACTGTCGATAACCTCATCAAGCGATGTAATCCCATCCCTAACAGGTGTGTCATGTGTTAGGTCGAAGCTGATTCAATGACCTACATTTTTATTTACTGTTCTTATGTGCAGGCAGTATGGCATTTCTTCCTGTCTCTTTTTGGGTTGCAGTGGTGCTTCTCATCCTTTATTAAGGACCTCTTCACCCAAGGGACCTTGCCCTTCAAAAATACTGTATTTCACAAATTATTGTCTTGGGTGCTTCCTCACCTCTGTTGGGGCATTTGGAAGGAATGATTTAACTACATCTTTAGGGATTGTAGTGTTATTCCCAAAATTATTTTTGAAAAGATTCACCATGCTCTCTTGGAAAGCTTTGTTGTTAGTGGGAATCCTAACCCTTTTATAGGTGTTGATGATGCTGCTAATCCCTCTAAGACCATTGATAAAAGAGAGAACTATACCTGGCATCACCCCTTGGATGATTGGGCAAAAGCCAACTTCGATGGCGCGGCCAAGGACAATCCTAGGAAGGCAGGAAGTGGTGGTGTAATTTGTAATAGCTATGGCCAAGGAATTGTTGTTGTTAGTCTACCTTTGGGCACACAAACCAACCACTATGTAGAAGTGAATACTTCCCTCCATGTGACTAAATTGGCTCATGACTTGGGAATCAGAAATCTTTGGTTAGAAGGGGATTCTCAAAACATAATCAACTGTCTCAATTTCAAACATTCGCCATCGTGGACCATTACTAATATGATTGAGTAAACTCACTCACTTTTGAACACCTTTGATAATGTCCATTTATCCCATGTGTTTAGAGAAGGCAACCAAGTAGCTGACTAGTTTGCTAATTGGGCAGTTAGAAGTGAAAAGCAGACATGTTGGCTTTATGGAGGTGACTTCCCATATGAAGCATTGGATTTAGTTGCTTATGACCAAATCCATGGGAAGGAGGGTTTCATAAATATTAATTATGATTGTTAGTGCTTTGAAAGGAAATAGATTTTCCATTATTGGAAAGTACGAGACAGGCTGGAATGGTAATCACTTCAAATCACACATGCACACTTACAGAGTACTTAAATGCTTGAAAAATACTTGCCGCTCAAGCCAAAGAAATAGAAATATCTAGAACATATTAGAGAATTTAGGTTTTTTCCTATGTGTTTCTTCCTATGAGGTTGCATTTCTTGTGATGCATGGGGAAAGGCATAGGAGGGAACCTACTAAAGATTTAGGAAAATGGAGGTAGCGCACCAAAATCTAGAAGTACCTTCAAAGTGGCAGCATTTCCACCTTCATTGAGAGGGTTCACGGTGGTAAGCTAATAGTGATGAATATGTTCGTCAAAAACTAGAATGAGGGCAGTATAGAGATAAATGGAAAAATGTTTATGATGACCGAGGAGGTTATCTCGATGGTTATGGGGATTCCTATTGTTGGAGAGAAATTCTACAGAGATAATAAAATTTTGGACTCGGTGATAAGAACGACAAGGAAAAGAGAGGGCTTACCAAGGTCGGCACCCACTACCTTTTGGAAGGGCTAAAGAGACTATGGCGGTTCGTATTAAGAGCCATCATCTACTACATAACGTTGGATACCAGGTTTGACAGAATTTGCACCGATCACTTTGTCCTATTGAACCATTTTTGCCATGATATGAAGGTGTTTATTCCCTTTTATTTGTATGCTTCCATAAATAACAACATCAATGGGTATAGAGAGAACACCATAGCTAACCCTGCCCTACATGAAGGCCTTTTTCATTTATTAATATTTTAAGGCCTAAACCCTTGGGAAGGAGGTGGTTAAGAAAGATGAGGTGGAGGCCTCTAGTTCAGATTACATCCCCTCAAAGATGGAAGACAATGATTGTTTGCATTTTGACGATGAAGATGAGTATGAAATGAAAAAGAATAATCTGGGTTCATCCTCCAAAAGGAAAATATTGAGTCTGCAAAGAACTAAAAAAGAGAAACTGGTAACCCCTAAAAAATAGAGCACCATGATTATTTCTTTTGGGGAGTACATTGAAGAAGATATGGATATAGAATATGAGGAGGTCATTTCTAGTGGTAATGACACAAAGAGTTCAAACAATCTACCATGGGTAAAAACAAAAAAGACAGGAATAGGGATTTGAGAGATGACCGAAAAGCCCCTGAGGAAAAAACCTGTGGTGATTCCCCTATTTTGGGTCACAATATGAAGAGGAAGATCCAGGACGACTACCAAGACACTAATCAGACTCCTCATTCCCCTCATCTCTCTCAACCTCATGACACAGAGAAGGATGAAAAGATGGATAATGAGTTATGTTGTTACATGGTAGAACATGGGAAGATTATTGGGTGGCACAATTTCAATGTTAAAATGGAAAAGATGGGGATTAATAAAGAAATCATAAACCCTAAGGTAATTGAGAGGGAGGGAGACTGAATCAAGCTGGATGAGCTCATCGATCCTTCTTTAGTGGTGCTTAGTGATAACGCCAGGGAATTTGAAATGGACCTGCTTAATAACTCCCGTAATAGCATGGTTGATAATTACAGAACCATCAAATGGTTATTCTATGAAATGGAGGGCCTCAAAAAAAGGGCTAATAGCAAGGAAAAGGATAATAAGGAGAAGACTATGGAGGATCAGGAGATAAACAATAGAGTGCAAAATTCGGATGAGAGCATGACTCGGGTAGAAGCTACCCATAAGAATATTGTGGAGTAGAGTTATAATATCCTTAAGGCCTCTAAAGAGCACACCAACACTATCGTTGAGAAGATGGAGGCTAAATTAGATGGGCTAGAGGCAGCCAATATGGAGTTGGAGACAGATTAGAACACTGAATAGGGCCCCAACCAGAAAACCAGAGCTAGAACCAAGAAGATTAAGGACAAGGACATGGCGCTGGATTTCCAAAAGATTAAGGAGTCTGCGGCCAACATGGAACTGCTCAAAGCCAAGGTGGCTACTCTTATGGTGGACTTGTCATGAGGGTCCCTTATTTTTTCTGCTATCCTTGTTTATTTTTCTTTCTTAGAAGTTGTTAGTTTTTTTCTCTAGCCTTTTGGAGGCCTTCTCTGTCTTTTTTATTTGCTATGTTTTTAACTGGGCTTTATGTTACACTTTTCATGTCTCGGGTTTCAGGAACCCTGTAAAACCTGTTTTACTTAATCAAAAATATTTTCTCTCCTAAAAGATGAAACCCATGTGAGATTAGCATAGGAACCCAAATTGGAAAGTAAAGAACAAGAATTCTCTGATTAAGAAAACTTGGGAATATCTCTTGATAAGAAGCCCACATGGGGATAGTTTATGGAATACATAAAAGAAGCATACTTTCCTGAGGATGTATATGAACATAAATACATAGAATGGCACATGCTTCAACAAAAGAGGGATCATAATATGTAATATTACACCAATACAATCCATTCACTTTCAGAAAAATTTGGTATTGAGGATTCAGAGAAGCATCAAATTCTAAAATGTCATAGTGGAGTTCACAGGTATATTCAAATAGAGATGTAATTTTTTAATATTGAGACATTGGCAACTGGCTATAAATATGCTACTAAAATTGAAGAGAAATTCAAGAAAAAAGGGAAGAGGGGCTACTTTGCAAATAATAAGCAAAGGGTTGAAGGTGGCAATAAATATGTAGGAAAATAGGTGACCAAGAAACCTCACTCCAATTCACCTAAGAAAACATGGTGGTCTTCTAAAAAGACACAAAAAGATATAGACATGTGGTGTGAGATGCATAAGTCCCCAACCCATAGTAAAAAGGAGTGTCTAAGTATTAAAAATCTAATGACAAAAATACAGGGAGAGGATGCTGAACTTGAATCATCACTAGTAGATACTTATGAGAAAAAGGAGAACTATGTTTTCATAGAAGAAAACCCATATGTCATAGTTGCAACTTCTAAAGTATTATCTCATGAAGATGAAGAGATATATTTTCATTCATAGATGTGGATTGATGGAAAGCCTCTACATTTTATTGTTGACCGTGGGGGCCAAAAGAATTTTATCTTTAGGGAGACAGTCAAAAGATTAAATTTGAAAGTGACAAGACACCCACAACCATTGTCTATGGGATGGGTAAATGAGGGTCAGGATATTAAAATAAATCAACAGTGTCATATGTCATATTCAATCATGATTTTCAAGGATGAAGTGATATGTGATGTAGCACCGCTGGATGTATGTGATGTATTCTAGGGTAGCCATACATATATCAGAGGTATGGAGTGTATGAATCTAGGCGATGTAGTGTTACAATCAAGCTTAGTGGGAAGAGGTTTTGAATACTAGCGGTTTGTCCAACATAAACTGCTTCTTTAATTAGTGCTAAACAATATAAACACTTGATTGCTCAAACATGAGCTTTTGTTCTGCTCATGATTCGCCTTGAACAAAAAAATTTAGTTTTCCTTAATACACATGCGAAGGTAACCATAATAGAAAATCAACAAAATTAGATGGATACAATTTTGAAAGAATAGCATAGTGTTTTTAAACCACCAGTGGGAGTTCCAACACACTATCAAGTCAATCCTTCTATTGATTTAATCCCAGGCACACCACTACCACATGAGCCAATATATAGGAGGTCGGTTTTAGAAAATGATGAAATCAAGAGACAAATTCAAGAGTTGATTCAGAAAGGAACATCCGTCCAAGTGCTTCACCATGTGCAAGTCAAATTGTCCTTTCTAAAAAGAAAGATGGGACATGGATACTTTGTATTGGTTATAGGGAATTAAACAAAATCACTGTAAAAAATAGATATCTAATCCCTCAAATTGATGATTTGTTAGACCAACTTAGGGGGGCTAAGTTCTTTACAAAAAATGACTGGAAGTCTAGATATCACCAAGTACTAATTAATCCAGTAGATGTGTGGAAGACTACATTTAAATCTAAGGAAGGTTTGTTTGAATGGTTGGTTATGCCTTTTCGACAAACAAATCCCCAGCCACATTTATGAGGTTGATGAATGATGTGCTTACATCATTCATTGATTCTTTTATGGTTTTTTATTTGGATGACATACTCATCTTTAGCAAGACTTGGTCTAAGAATTTGAAACATGTTGAACAAGTGTGTTCAACTCTTCAACAACACAAAATTTACGCCAACATTTAGAAGTGGTATTTTGGTATGTCGAGTATTCAATACTTAGGGTATATCATTGATACCGAGGGTGTTCATGTTGACCCAGAAGAGATTCAAATAATCAAAGATTGGCCATCTCCTACAATTTTCATAGAGGTTTGTAGCTTAGATTGGGCTTAGCCAACTTCTATCACATATTTGTGTTTGGTTTCTCACATATATCATGGCATCTTAATTAATCACTAAGGGGTGGAGCACAAGAAAAATCTCAGTGAACAGAGGAAAAGAAACGAGAATTTGAGGAATTAAAGAAAATATTATGTTTAGCACTAGTACTGGCCCTCCTAGATCTGCAACAATCATTTGAGATAGAAACAGATGCATCTAATTACACTCTAGGTGTGGTACTGATGCAACATGGGCATATCATTGCCTATTATAGTGAAACTTTTTCTAGTGTAGTACGTAAGTAGCCCATTAATGAAAAGGATTTGTATGCTATTGTTCAGGCCTGCAAATAATGGGAACATTATATTCTAGGAAAGGAAATTGTTATTAATACATATCGTAAACCTCTTCAATTCTTGTAAATACAAGGAAATTTGCAGAATGATAGACATCAAAGGTGGTCATCTTATCTACAACAATTTCACCTCACCATTCATCATAAAAAAGTAAAAATAAATAACAAAGTGGTAGATTGTTTAAGTAGGCATCCAATTTCAAGTTTGACAATAATGTTTGATTCATGTGGTCATCAATCATCCACTTGGGAACAACTATATGGTATTGACCCTGATTTTGCTAACATCTATAGTAATTTGGTATAAGGAAATTTTGTCTCTGATTTTCACTTCCAGAATGAATTTATTTTCCATGTTGGTCATATATGTGTATCCACTGGGGAATACAGAGAAAATTATATGGGAATCTCACTACAATCATGTTGCAAGACATTTTTGTACTGGTAAGACTGCTGCTATCCTTGAAAAGTATTTTTATTGGCCAAAAATGAAGTAGGATACCATTTCATATATACAATATTTTGTAGCATGTGCAATTGCAAAGCCAAAAAAATGTAAGTAGGGTCTATATTTACCATCACCTATTCCTGATAAGCTATGACAGTCTGTTTCAATAGATTTTATGTCTGGGCTTCCAACTACCAAGCCGGGGAAAGATTATGTATATGTTGTAGTAGATACGTTTTCTAAAATGGATACCATGGTGGCATGTAAAAAGATGATTTATGCAGAAGAGACTACCAAGCTATTTTTTGATCATGTTTGGGTTCATTTTGGTTTGCCAAAATGCATTATTTCTTATAGGGATAGCAGGTTCAACATCAATTTCTGGTCTACACTACGGGATAAAATGGACACAAATTTGAAAAATTCCAGAACATTCCATCCCCAAATAGATGGGTGGATAGAAGTGGTGAATCGAATGATCCTTCATTTTTATGGATGTATAATTCAAAAAATCATTGCACATGGGATGAAATCTTACCCTACATGCAACACAGCTACAACCGTGCACTCCATAGTACTAAAAGACATAGTCCATTTTAGTTTTGTCTTGGGTATCAGCCATTAGTACCTATGGATATAACACTACCGGTTCTATAATATAATTATCTAGTGAATGAACTGACAAGGAGGTAGATAAAGAAAAAAAATTCCTTCATAATATTACACACCTATGATAGAAAGTTTAGGAGATTTTGGAGTAGAGTAATCACAATTATAAAGAGAGGCATGATGTAATGTCCCCGCCAGGGAACCCATAAGGAATCAGGTCTTATGACCAAAAATTGCAACTAACAATTTTTTTTTCTTTTTTTCTAACATTAATTCATTACTACTTCACATTTACATTCCTTAAGGTTCCCTTAATGAATTCATTTGCTATCATATTTACATTACTTATCCAAATTGAATTTCATTTCCTTTCTTTACTTTCACATTTAGAACTTAAGAGATAGGGTAAGAAAATAACATTTTGTTTACAATTATATTCCTTACTTTATGTACTAATTCCATTTCTCCTTCCTACACATTGAATAACTATTCATTACAAATCACATTTCAACTTTAGCATAATAAATATTTTTTCTTTCATTGCAACAAATAAGAGATATAAAAGATCATTCAACATTATATTGTATATTTCCAACTTTGTTCTTTCAAATAATAACCCTTGAAATCAATCCTAGAACTATCCCTCCCAATTACATTTCTTTTCTTTTCAATTACATCTTTATGATAATAGATATCATAATAATAGGTACATAAATGGCCCAAAGGCACTACAACATATCTTTACATCTTTATTTTCAGTAACAATGATAAAAGTCTTCATAGAATCTAAACATATCCAAGCCACGAGTCACAAAAGGGACCTCAAAAGATTTTTCCCACCCAACCATGTGGAACTGATGAGGTTCCACCCCCCATGCTAGGAGATAGAACCAAGATACTCACAAGGCCCTAAGTAGTCTAAGGCTCAAAAGATAAAGAAATCCAAGATTCAAAAGAACATAAAATATCACCATACTATAACATAGAGGTCAAGGTACTAGGATACCACCTAAGTGAGTGTCATCACACAACCTATATATTGGGATCCTTCCTAGCAACCATGTAACCCTGGTCCCCCCTTTATGAATAGGCATCCATCCTGGCAGTTATCCCTGGTCCCGGTACTCCAATCAGGTCTATGTGGCCATTATTATGTTCTCTTTCATTATCTTTTGAATCCCCCCTTCCCAGGTTAATTTTTAAGGTTATCACTTTTTACAAACCCACCCATAGGATCATCTAGAAACAACTTTAGGGTTCCAACACCTAGAGTGAGCCACTCAATTAAGGTTCCTATTCCCTTACCCCATCACAAGCCACAAATACAAAATGACACTTCCAAGTCCTGATTCATAGGTTTAAGAGACTCCCTTGTGCACTCAGGCCCTCAGAACGAGTCCTAACCATATCCATATACATAACAGGAAACTATTGGAAGAAGGTCTAACACAAGACATCTCAAAATGAATCATAAAAATTTCCACATACCTAAGTAAAACTTTCCCAAGGTTCATTTATAGGTCAAAGGATCCCTCCCATGCACACAGGCCACCGAGACAAGTCCTTGCCTCAAAACCTAAACTTGAGTATAAGACAAGTGCAAACACATCATAAATAAATCATATAACCTTAACAAAACAAACTACAAATATACAAAGTTGATACAAACTTTCGCATGCACAAAAACATCATCAATCTATGGAAAGCTCATGATCTTTAAATTTGCTTAAGTCTGAATTTTTAAGAAATCACAAAATTAGAAATTGCATCTTAACTCCCTTGAATCTGAAACCTATCCCAATCATCTTAGAAGGTACCTAAAACCTTTATACAAGTATATACTTAAATTTTATAATTGTATAAAGCCTATTTTTTTTCCGGTTAACACTAATTTTCTCTGTTCATATAGTCTGGTCAGTTAACATAGTCTGCTCAGCTAACACTAGTTTTCTCGGTCACCACTAACTTGCTTCGTCATTACTAACTTACTCTGTCATCACTAAACTGATTGCCAGAAACTACAAAATACAACTGTCAACTTTGGCTTGCGGGTAGAACTGCACATTATGGGAACTATGGTTGCCTAATATGAGCATGACCCATTTCAGATCTCCCAGTTTCCCTTTAGAAACATCTCATCAATCCATCTTATCTATCTAATATATTTGTTCTAGATCTAGGAAAATAAAAGTGGTGCACAAACCGACATGAACCAGTAAGGTTGAAATAATAGTTCTAAATTCTAGAAGCACTCAAGAATATCTTGGAAAGAAGGGAGATACAAAGGAGAATATCAAGGATCCTACAGACCAAATTAACACAAATAAAAGCATCAATTTCACAGAGAAGTCTGTAAGAGGAAAATAGTAAGGAAATGGCTGCATTTCAATCCTACACCTTCATCACCCTTCCTATTTGTTACTAGACTTCCCTATTAAATTCAAATATAAGATGAACTCATCCTTCCACATGACGATAAACAAAACTATAAAATCATAGACAATTTTATTATCATATCATATACAAACAGATTCACACACAAAGAGGAAGAATGGAGATTCTTCCTAGTTTAGACCCTACCTTGGGTCTTGCGGAGAATCCTCTTCCCTTCACTGGATAATCTCTGTAGAGCTTCAATCCTTGAGTAGATATCCTTCTACCAATCTTCCTCTAGCAATAAACTCCCAGGAATCCAAAAAAGAAACTCTCAAACTCACATAAACTTTCACCAAAAATTTTCGGAGAGATCAATCAAATACAACTAAAAAGAAAACAAATCTTCCAAAAACTAACATCCTCCCACACACAAAAATCTTCAAATATTTATCCCCCAACTATGTGGTTGGAGGAGTTGCTTTACGGGAAGCAACTTCTCCAACTTTCATAGTTGGTTGGAGGAACCACCAAATAATCTCCCGTAAAGACTTAAACAAAGTTTTTAATAAATTTAATTAAAATATCTTTTAAACGAAAGCATAACAAGAATAATAAACAAATACCTTTCAAGAAAAACACATAGCACAATAGGA
>MU223708.1:2619400-2630624 GCA_018584345.1 Thuja plicata | reverse complement strand
CTGATAGTTCATTTCTAGCCATTCATCATTAAATTATAACTCATTTAATATGTCCAAATAACTATAGTAACCAATTATATATGCTCAAATGTCTCATAAAATGCTAACTAAATAATAATCATAGTCCCTCATAAAATCCAAAGTGTCAAAGCAATAGTCCTATCTGTCTAACATAGGAAGATTCTAGGGTAGGCATTACATCCTCTCCCCCTAGGATTAGGCTTACTCTTGGAAGCCTACAAATAAGTACGGATATGTAGATCTAAGTCTGCTAGCATCCTCCCAAGTAGTAGAGGTATCATCGCTAGGGTCCCATTGGACCCTTACGTGCTCTATGCTACGACCCCTGAGGGTCAAAGTCCACTACTGGAGTATACGTACTGGCTCCAAAGCCAACTGCCCATCCTCTATCTGTAAAGTGTTCCAATCCAAAACATGAGTCAAATCAAGAATATATTGTCTAAGTAAGGATACGTGAAACACATCATGCACTCGTGCAAGGCTGGGCGGTAGGGAGAGTCAGTAAGCAATCGGTCCTATCCTCTCAAGGATCTCAAATGGACCTACAAATCTTGGTGCCAACTTAGAACCTTTTCCATAATGGATAGGGCTCTTACGTGGGCGGACTCTCAAAAACACCTTATCTCCAATAGAGAACTGTCTATCAATTCTATGAGCGTCAGCATACTTCTTCTGCCTATCCGAAGCTATCAAAAGATGTTCTCTGATCCTCTGAACCTGCTACTCCATATCTTGTAACATCTTGCGGCCAATTAATACTTTGTCTTCTAAGCAATCCTAACTCAGAGGGGTACAAAAAGGATGACTATAAAGAGCCTGAAATGGTGACATCCCCAAAGAACTATGATAGCCATTGTTGTAGGAAAACTCCACTAGGTACAAGTAATCTTCCCAATGGGCTTGTCTGTCCATCACATACATCCTAAGCATGTCCTCAAGAACCTGATTAACTCGCTCTGTCTGACCATCGGTCTCTGGGTGGTATGCAGAACTAAAATTCAGCAGAGTCCCTAAAGGATGCTGCAAAGAGATCCAAAACTCTTAAGTGAATATTGGATCTCTATCAGAGATAACCTTTCTAGGAACACCATTTAATCTAACTATATCCTTCATCAAGACTTTGGCTACTGAGGTAGCAGTATAGGATGACTGCATAGGCGAGAAATGTGCTACCTTGGTTAACTTATCCACTGTGACCATGATAGCATCATGTCTCCAATACGTGATAGGTAGTTTCACAATAAAATCCATAGATATCGTATCCCATTTCCATTCGGGAATCAAATGTGGTTAAAGGAGGCCTGCTAGGTGATGATGCTCGGCCTTGACCCTCTGACATTCCAGAAACCTAGCCACAAAATTGGCTATATCCCTCTTCATGCCCGAACAAAAATATAGTTGTCTCAGATCTGAATACATCTTCTTAACACCTGGATGAGTTGAGTAACGAGCACGGTGTGCTTCCACCATTATGACTCTCTAAAGATCGCCTGAAAGTGGCACATAAATTCTTCCTTGATGTCTCAATAGACCATCTAACTCTAAGGAATACACTAAGAACCTTCCTATCACAATTTCAGCCTTAACTTCTAGATACAAGGTATCTGGGGAAAGTGCTTGCAAGATCTGACCTCTCAAATCAGTCGAAAGGGAGAGCATGGATATCTCATGTCTCCTTCTGCTTAAAGCATCTGCAACCACATTTTCCTTACCTTGGATATATCTAACCTCAAAATCATACTCACACAGGAACTCCATCCATCGGCATTGCCTGGCATTGAGATTAGGTTGAGTAAATATCTATTGAGGGCTTCAATGATCGGTGTGTAACTCAAACCGATGTCCCAATAAGAAGTGTCTCCAATAATTGAGGGCATGAACTACAGCTGTTAACTCCAAATCATGGGTGGGATAGTTAAGCTCATGGTCCTTAAGCTTTCTAGACTCATAAGAAATAACTCTTCTCTCTTGCATCAATACAACCCCTATGCCTTCCAAGGAGGCATCAGTACAAACCACAAAATTTTTAGCAGGGTCAGGTACTACCAAAATTGGGGCATTGGTCAACTTATCCTTTAGGATCTAAAAATATTTTGAACATTTCTTAGTCCAAATGATCTTCTTCCGTTTCCTTTGCAAGGAAGTGATGGGATGAGATATTCTATAGAATCCTTGGATGAAACGTCTGTAGTATCTGGCTAAACCCATGAAACTACGAACCTCTGAGACGTTGGTGGGGGTTGGCCATTAAAATATAGCTTGTATCTTGGTGGGGGTTGGCCATGAAACTACGAACTTCTCCTGAGATAACATGACCAAGATACTTAACTTCAGTTTGAAAGAAATCAAACTTCTCCAAATTTGCAAATAACTGATTCTCCCAAAGGCATTGTAGCACTTGTCGAAGATGTTTCTCATGTTCTTCCACTGTCTTAGAATACACAAAAATATCATCTAGGAAAATTATGACAAATTTATCCAAGAAGGTTCTGAATACCCCATTCATATAACTCATGAAAACTGATGGTGCATTTGTGAGACCAAAAGGTACTACTGTAAATTCATAGTGTCCATACCAAGTACAAAAAGTTGTACGATGAATGTCAGCTTCCTGAATCCTTAACTGATGATAACCTGACTTTAGATGAATCTTGGAAAACACCTTGGCTCCTTTCATTTGATCAAATAGGTCATCAATTCTTGGATAAGGGTACCAATTCTTTATGGTTACTTTGTTGAGTTGATGATAGTCGATACACAACCGTACTGAACCATCTTTCTTTTTAACAAAGATAACTGGAGCTCCGCAAGGTGACACACTTGGTCTGATAAAACCTTTTTCTAAAATTTCTTCTCATTGAACTTTTAATTCACTCAACTCTTGAGTGGTCTTGTGGTGGGGAGCTTTAGAGATAGGGTCAGCTCCTGGCACCAGTTCTATGCGAAAATCAATATCCTGTTTGGGAGGCATTCCCAGAATCTCAGTTGGATATACATCTGCAAACTCCTGAAGTAAAGGGTGCTCGAGTATAATTTCTCTATCTTCCTTTTCTGTTGAATCATTAACTAAGACTGCAAAAAGTTCCCATCCTTTCCTCATGCATTTCTTAAGTTGCATAGCCGATATCATCCAAAGTGAAATAGGTCGTTGAATTCCCAAAATTGTGTTGGGCTTACCTAAATCATCCAAGCAATGAATGAGCTTTTTTCTGCAATCTATCTTAGCTTCATGTGCTGTCAACCAATCCATTCCTAGGACAACTCCATATGATCCAAGAGGAATAAATCAAAGATCAACATTGGTAGAAAAAGGTCCTAATCCCAAGTTCCAACCTTGAACACCCAAATATGTGGTCATTTTAGCCCCTAAGGTTAGCTCTACCTGCCACTTAACACCTTTCCCTACTACCACTACCCCGCACTTTTCTATCAAAGAAGAAGATATGAAGGAGTCAGTTGCTCCCTAGTCAAAGAGAATAGAAATAGTTTTACCCTTTAACAAACCTAAAGTTTCTATGATAGTGTTTTGGTGATCAGCTTGTCTGTGTTCCACTGCGATGAACATCCTATGAGACTGATCGGCATCTCCTACTATTGGTTCTAAAACTGCTTGATTCTGATTGGTGGGATTCATGCATTGAGGGCAACGAGCCACAATATGTCCTTGTTGTCTAGAAGATTAACACCCAGTATTTCTTCCCAAGTTCTTTGTAGGAGGTGCGCTGGATTGTTGATAACATCCTCTGTTGAAATTTTGAGAAATCTAGGATTATGGAGGAGGAAACCTTTGTTGTGCTCGGAAGTTGTCATGGTTTTGAGGTTGTTGAAACTTCCTATTATTTTTGTTATTATTTTGAAACTTCTTCTTAGGGAAGTTTTGCCCACTTTTTAAAGATGACTGTTGGTTCTTAGAGTTGGAATTTCCTTGATCAAAGTTCCCCTTAGAACCTGATCCAGCATTAAATTTTTGGCCACTAGCATAGCCACCTCTTCCTTTGATCTTTCTTTCAACAAGGTATGCCTTATTGATGGCCTCCCAGAGATCCTGGGGTTCTAAGATTGCTACCTCTCCAGATATTCAGTCATTCAGACCTCTGATGAAGTGTTGGACAAGTATGGGTCCATCATCTCTAAAGCCTGAGAAAGGCTTAAGTTCAAAGAAATTTATTTCGTACTCTTCCACTGATATGTTGGCTTGCTTGAGGTGGTAGAATTCTTCTACCCTTCCCTGCCTCCACTGATCAGACATGAACTGATCCTTAAATCTTTCTAGGAACAATTCCCATGAAATAGTGTTGATGGTGACTTGAAGCTTGTCTTCTTACATACACCACCATGTAGATGCAAACTTCCTCAGATTCATAATGGCACATCTAGCCTTGACATTGCTACTAAAAGGGTGCATAGAAAAACACCTCTCAAGGTCAAACAACCAGGTTTTTGTTGTAGCTCCCCCTTCATTGCCATAGAAGAGGGGTACCTTGACTTTGAGCAAGTCCCTCATATGAGCGGTATCCTTGTCTTTAGATTCTTGCCTAACTTTCCTTCTCCTAGGGCTTCTCTCTCTTTCCCTATCTTGATGTTCAGCTTGGTTTCCCTCTTTGAAATTGACTCTATTTTAAAGGTTGTTGAGTCTATGCAGAAGTTGTTGCATAAGTTGTCTAAGTTGGGCTCCTTCTGAGTCATTACTTTGACTCTCATTCCTATGGTTATCTTGATTTTGTTCTCCTTCACGTTCCCCATGGGAACTCTCTGGGTGAGATCTAGAGGAAGACTGCTGAGTTCTGTCCCTAACTCTTCTGCAGGTAACAAGAGGCATCCTAGGAGAGCGGTGCAATATTTGTTTTAAGTGTACGTTTAAAAGTAGCATTCAATGTGTTAAAAAGTTTTGAATTTTCAAACGTAACTAGACATTGAGCTCCCAGTGTACAAACCAGGACACTGATACCAAATGTAATGTCCCCGCCAAGGAACCCATAAGGAATCAGGTCTTATGACCAAAAATTGCAACTAACAATTTTCTTTTTTCTTTTTTTTCTAACATTAATTCATTACTACTTCACATTTACATTCCTTAAGGTTCCCTTAACGAATTCATTTGCTAACATATTTACATTACTTATCCAAATTGAATTTCATTTCCTTTCTTTACTTTCACATTTAGAACTTAAGAGACAGGTTAAGAAAATAACATTTTGTTTACAATTATATTCCTTACTTTATGTACTAATTCCATTTTTCCTTCCTCAACATTGAATAACTATTCATTCCAAATCACATTTCAACTTTAGCACAATAAACATTTTTTCTTTCATTGCAACAAAGAAGAGATAGAAAAGATCATTCAGCATTACATTATATATTTCCAACTTTGTTCTTTCAAATAATAACCCTTGAAATCAAGCCTAGAACTATCCCTCCCAATTACATTGCTTTTCTTTTCAATTACATCTTTCTGACAATAGATCTCATAATAACAGGTACATAAATGGCCCAAAGGCACTACAACATATCTTTACACCTTTATTTTCAGTAATAATGATAAAAGTCTTCATAGAATCTGAACATATCCAAGCCACGAGTCACGAACAGGACCTCGAAAGATTTTTTCCACCCAACCATGTGGAACTGATGAGGTTCCACCCCGCATGCTAGGAGATAGAACCAAGATACTCACAAGGCCCTAAGCAGTCTAAGGCTCAAAAGATAAAGAAATCCAAGATTCAAAAGAACATAAAATATCACCATACGATAACATAGAGGTCAAGGTACTAGGATACCACCTAAGTGAGTGTCATCACACAACCTATATATTGGGATCTTTCCTGGCAACCATGTAACCCCGGTCCCCCCTTTATGAATAGGCATCCATCCTGGTAGTTATCCCTGGTCCCGGTACTCCAATCAGGTATGTGTGGCCATTATTATGTTCTCTTTCATTATCTTTTGAATACCCCCTTCCCAGGTTAATTTTTAAGGTTATCACTTTTTACAAACCCACCCATAGGATCATCTGGCAACTACTTTAGGGTTCCAACACGTAGGGTGAGCCACTCACTTAAGGTTCCTATTCCCTTACACCATCACAAGCCACAAATACAAAATGACACTTCCAAGTCTTGATTCATAGGTTTAAGAGACTCCCCTGTGCACTCAGGCCCTCAGAATGAGTGTTAACCATATCCATATAAATAAAAGGAAACTATTGGACAAGACATCTCAAAAGGAATCATAAAAATTTCCACTGCCTAAGTAAAACTTTCCCAAGGTTCATTTATAGGTCAAAGGATCCCTCCCGTGCACACAGGCCACCGAGACAAGTCCTAGCCTCAAAAACTAAACTCAAGTATAAGACAAGTGAAAACACATCATAAATAAATCATATAACCTTAAAAAAAAAAACTACGAATACACAAAGGTGATACAAACTTCCGCATGCACAAAAACATCATCCATCTATGGAAACCTCATGATCTTGAAATTTGGTTAAGTCTGAATTTTTAAGAAATTAGAAAATTAGAAATTGCATCTTAGCTCCCATGAATCTGAAACCTATCCCAATCATCTCAGAAGTTACCTAAAGCCTTTATACAAGTATATACTTAAATGTTATAATTGTATAAAGCCTATTTTTTTCAGTTAACACTAATCTTCTCAATTCATACAGTCTGGTTGGTTAACATAGTCTACTCGGCTGACACTAGTTTGCTTGGTCACCACTAACTTGCTCGGTCATTACTAACTCACTCAGTCATCATTCAACAGATTGCCAAAAACTACAAAATATGACTGTCAACTTTAGCTTGCAGGTAGAACTGTGCATTATGGGAACTATGGTTGCCTAATCTGAGCACAACCCATTTTAGATCTCCTAGTTTCCCTTTAGAAATGGCTCATCAATCCATCTTATCTATCTAATAGATCTGTTCTAGATCTAGGAAATAAAAGTGGTGCACAAATCGACATCAACCAGTAAGGTTGAAATAATAGTTCTAAATTTGGGAAGCACTCAAGAATATTTGTGAATAAGGGAGATACAAAGGAGAATATCAAGGATCCTACAGACCAAATTAAACCAATTTAAAGCATCAGTTTCACAGAGAAGTCTATAAGAGGAAAATAGTAAGGAAATGGCTGCATTTTAATCCTACACCTTCATCACCCTTCCTATTTCTTACTAGACTTCCCTATTAAATTCTAATATAAGATGAACTCATCCTTCCACATGACCATAAACAAAACTATAAAATCATAGACAATTTTATTATCATATCATATACAAACACATTCACACACAAAGAGGAAGAATGGAGATTTTTCCCAGTTTAGACCCTACCTTGGGTCCAGCAGAGAATCCTCTTCCCTTGACTGGATAATCTCTGTAGAGCTTCAATCCTTGAGTAGATATCCTTCTAACAATCTTCCTCTGGCAATAAACTCCCAGCAATGCAAAAAAGAAACTCTCAAACTCACATAAACTTTCACCAAAAATTTCGAGAGAGATCAATCACATACAACTCAAAAGAAAACAAATCTTCCAAAAATTAACATCCTCCTGCACACAAAAATCTTCAAATATTTATCCCCCAACTATGTGGTTGGAGGAGTTTCTTTACGGGAAGCAACTTCTCCAAATTTCAAAGTTGGTTGGAGGAACAACCAAATAATCTCCCGTAAAGACTTAAACAAAGTTTTTAATAAATTTAATTAAAATATCTTTTAAACGAAAGCATAACAATAATAATAAACAAATACCTTTCAAGAAAAACACATAGCACAATAGGAAAACAAGTGGCCTAACTTCTAGGAGGTCTCGAGTTCAACTCCCTCCTAGATAGCCAATTTTACTACGAAGGCCATTTCCCTTTTATTATTATTATTTTTACTTTTTATTTAATACATTCATTAAATATGCTATATTTAACTCACTTTATTTACTTATTATAAATAATATACCATTTACACAATTAATGAAAAACATATAATTATTATTACTTATATAAGCATGGATATATGCGTGTGCACCCACATATACACATACTTATATAAAATACAAACAATTATAACATAATTATTTACTATACATATAAAATAGATTAGTTCTAACTCATAACATAAACGCAGACCAACATCAAATCAAGTTCATAACATAAACTGCATTCTACTCTCCCAACTAGGATAACTTCCTAAACAGAATTCTAAGTCCATGGGTAACCTTGAGAGTAACTTGGTTAAATCTTCACACATCAATAGTTTGAGGATTTTGAAGGCACGGTCAGACCTATGTAGCCAGGTGGAGATGATGCCTAGTACCAATCCAAAACATGAGTCAAATCAAGAATATACTATCTAAGTAAGGATACGTGAAACACATCATGCACTTGTGCAAGGCTGGGCGGTAGGGCGAGTCGGTAAGAAACCGGTCCTATCCTCTCAAGGATCTCAAATGGACCTAAAAATCTTGGTGCCAACTTAGAACCTTTTCCATAACGGATAGAGCTCTTACGTGGGTAGACTCTCAAAAACACCTTATCTCCAACATAGAACTGTCTATCAATTCTATGAGCGTTAGCATACTTCTTCTGCCTATCCTGAGCTGTCAAAAGATGTTCTCTGATCCTTTGAACCTGCTGCTCCATATCTTGTAACATCTCAGGACTAAGTAATACTCTATCTTCTAAGCGATCCCAACTCAGAGGGGTATGACAAGGATGAACATAAAGAGCCTAAAATGGTGATAGCCCCAAAGAACTATGATAGCCATTGTTGTAGGCAAACTCCACTAGGTACAAGTAATCTTCCCAATGGGCTTATCTATCCATCACATACATCCTAAGCATGTCCTCAAGAACCTGATTAACTCACTCTGTCTGACCATCGGTCTCTGGGTGGTATGCATAACTAAAATTTAGCTGAGTCCCTAAAGCATGCTGCAAAGAGGTCCAAAACTCTGAAGTGAATACTGGATCTCTATCAGAGATAACCTTTCTAGGAACACCATATAATCTAACTATATCCTTCATGAAGAATTTGGCTACTGAGGTAGCAGTATATGATGACTGCATAGGTGAGAAATGTGCTACCTTCGTTAACTTATCAACTGTGACTATGATAGCATCATGTCTCTGACACACAACTGGTAGTCCCACAATAAAATCCATAGATATCTTATCCCATTTCCATTCAGGAATCAAATGTAGTTGAAGGAGGCCTGCTAGGTGATGATGCTTGGCCTTGACCCTCTGATATTCCAGACACCTAGCCAAAAAATCGGCTATATCCCTCTTCATGCCCGACCAGAAATATAGTTGTCTCAGATCTGAATACATCTTCTTAACACCTAGATGAGCTGAGTAGGGAGCACGGTGTGCTTCCACCATGATGACTCTCTGAAGATCGCCTGAAAGTGGCACATAAATTCTGCCTTGATGTCTCAACAGTCCATCTGACTCTAAGGAATACCCTGAGAACCTTCCTTCTAAGGTCCTTCCTGTCACAATTTCAGCCTTGGCTTCTAGATACAAGGTTTCTGAAGAAAGTGCTTGCAAGATCTAACCTCTCAAATAAATCAAAAGGGAGAGCATGGATATCTCATGTCTCCTTCTGCTTAAAGCATCTGCCACCACATTTTCCTTACCTTGGATATATCTGACCTCAAAATCATACTCACATAGGAACTCCATCCATTGGCGTTGCCTGGCGTTGAGATTAGGTTGAATAAATATGTATTGAAGGCTTCAATGATCGATGCGTAACTCAAAATGATGTCCCAATAAGAAGTGTCTCCAATGATTCAGGGCATGAACTATAGCTGCTAACTCCAAATCATGTGTGGGATAGTTAAGCTCATGGTCCTTAAGCTTTCTAGACTCATAAGAAATAAATCTTCCCTCTTGCGTTAATACGGCCCCTATGCCTTCCAAGGAGGCATAAGTACAAACCACAAAATTTTCAACGGGGTCGGATACTGCCAAAATTGGGGCACTGGTCAACTTATCCTTTAGGATCTGAAAAGATTTTGAACATTTCTCAGTCTAAATGAACTTCTTCCCTTTCCTTTGAAAGGAAGTGATGGGATGAGATATTTAGGAGAATCCTTGGATGAAACGTCTGTAGTATCTGGCTAAACCCATGAAACTACGAACCTCTGAGATGTTGGTGGGGGTTGGCCATTCAACTATAGCTTGTATCTTTGTGGGATCAACTGCTATACCTTCTCCTGAGATAACATGACCAAGATACTTAACTTCAGTTTGAAAGAAATCAAACTTCTCCAAGTTTGCAAATAACTGATTCTCTCAAAGGCATTGTAGCACTTGTCGAAGATGTTGCTCATGTTCTTCCATTGTCTTAGAATACACCAAAATATCATCTAGGAAAATTATGACAAATTTATCCAAGAAGGTTCTGAATACCCCATTCATAAGACTCATGAATACTGATGGTGTGTTTGTGAGACCAGAAGGTACTACGGTAAATTCATAGTGTCCATACCGAGTACAAAAAATTGTATGATGAATGTCAGCTTCTTGAATCCTTAACTGATGATAACCTGACTTCATATCAATCTTGGAAAATAGCTTGGCTCCTTTCATATGATCAAACAGGTCATCAATTCTTGGCAAAGGGTACCGATTCTTAATGGTTACTTTGTTGAGTTGATGATAGTTGATACACAACCGTAGTGAACCATCCTTCTTTTTAACAAAGATAACTAGAGCTCCCCAAGGTGACACACTTGGTGTGATAAAGCCTTTTTCTAAAAGTTATTCTAATTGAACTTTTAATTCACTCAACTCTTGATTGGTCATGCAATAGGGAGCTTTAGAGATAGGCTCAGCTCCTGGCACCAGTTCTATGAAGAAATCAATATCCCGTTTGGGAGGCATTCCCAGAATCTCAGTTGGATATACATCTGCAAACTCCTAAAGCAAAGGGTGCTTGAGTATAATTTCTCTATCTTCCTTTTCCATCAAATCATTAATTGAGACTGCAAAAAGTTGGCATCCTTTCCTCATGCATTTCTTAAGTTGCATAGCCAATATCATCTAGAGTGAAATAGGTCGTTGAATTCCGAAAATTGTGTTGGGCTTACCTAAATCATCCAAGCAATGAATGAGCTTTTTTCTGCAATCTATCTTAGCTTCATGTGTTGTCAACCAATCCATTCCTAGGACAACTCCATATGATCCAAGAGGAATAA
>MU223708.1:2603072-2618399 GCA_018584345.1 Thuja plicata | reverse complement strand
TCTTCTTCCATACACCACCATGTAGATGCAAACTTCCTCAGATTCATAATGGCACATCTGGCCTTGACGTTGCTACTAAAAGGGTGCATAGAAAAACACCTCTCAAGGTCAAACAACCAGGTTTCTACTGTAGCTCCCCCTTCATTGCCATAGAAGAGGGGTACCTTGACTTTGAGAAAGTCCATCATATGAGCAGTATCCCTATCTTCAGATTCTTGCCTAACTTTCCTTCTCCTAGGGCTTCTCTCTCTTTCCCTATCTTGATGTTAAGCTTGGCTTCCCTCTTTGAAATTGACTCTATTTTCAGGGTTGTCGATTCTATGCAGAAGTTGTTGCATAAGTTGTCTAAGTTGGGCTCCTTCTGAGTCATTACTCTGACTCTCATTCCTATGGTTATCTTTATTTTGTTCTCCTTCACATTCCCCATGGGAACTCTCTGGGAAAGATCTAGAGGAAGACTGCTGAGTTCTATCCCTAGCACTTCCATGGGTAATGGAAGGCATCCTAGGAGAGCGGTGCAATATTATATTTAAGTGTACGTTTAAAAGTAGCATTCAATGTGTTAAAAAGTTTTGAGTTTTCAAACGTAACTAGACCCTGAGCTCCCAGTGTTGATACCAAGGCTCTGATACCAAATGTAATGTCCCCACCAGGGAACCCATAAGGAATCAGGTCTTATGACCAAAAATTGCAACTAACAATTTTTTTTTTCTTTTTTTCTAACATTAATTCATTACTATTTCACATTTACATTCCTTAAGGTTCCCTTAATGAATTCATTTGCTAACATATTTACATTACTTATCCAAATTGAATTTCATTTCCTTTCTTTACTTTCACATTTAGAACTTAAGAGATAGGGTAAGAATATAACATTTTGTTTACAATTATATTCCTTACTTTATGTACTAATTCCATTTCTCCTTCCTACACATTGAATAACTATTCATTGTGAATCACATTTCAACTTTAGCATAATAAACATTTTTTCTTTCATTGCAACAAAGAAGAGATAGAAAAGATCATTCAACATTACATTGTATATTTCCAACTTTTTTCTTTCAAATAATAACCCTTGAAATCAAGCCTAGAACTATCCCTCCCAATTACATTGCTTTTCTTTTCAATTACATCTTTCTAATAATAGATCTCATAATAACAGGTACATAAATGGCCCAAAGGCACTACACCATATCTTTACATCTTTATTTTCAATAACAATGATAAAAGTCTTCGTAGAATCTGAACATAGCCAAGCCACGAGTCATGAACAGGACCTCAAAAGATTTTTGCCACCCAACGATGTGAAACTGATGAGGTTCCAACCCCCATTGTAGGAGATAGAACCAAGATACTCACAAGGCCCTAAGAAGTCTAAGGCTCAAAAGATAAAGAAATCCAAGATTCAAAAGAACATAAAATATCACCATACTATAGCATAGAGGTCAAGGTACTAGAATACCACCTAAGTGAGTGTTATCACACAACTTGTATATTTGGATCCTTCCTAGCAACCATGTAACCCCGGTCCCCCCTTTATGAATAGGGATCCATCCTGGCAGTTATCCCTAGTCCCGGTACTCCAATTAGGTCTGTGTGGCCATTATTATGTTCTCTTTCATTATCTTTTCAATCCCCCCTTCCCAGGTTAATTTTTAAGGTTATCACTTTTTACAAACCCACCCATAGGATCATCTGGCAACCACTTTAGGGTTCCAACACCTAGGGTGAGCCACTCACTTAAGGTTCCTATTCCCTTACCCCATCACAAGCCACACATACAAAATGACACTTCCAAGTCCTGATTCATAGGTTTAAGAGACTCCCCTGTGCACTCAGGCCCTTAGAACGAGTCCTAACCATATCCATATACATAACAAGAAACTATTGGAAGAAGGTCTAACACAAGACATCTCAAAAGGAATCATAAAAAATTTCACATGCCTAAGTAAAACTTTCCCAAGGTTCATTTATAGGTCAAAGAATCCCTCCCGTGCACACAGGCCACCGAGACAAGTCCTAGCCTCAAAAACTAAACTTGAGTATAAGACAAGTGCAAACACATCATAAATATATCATATAACCTTAACAAAACAAACTACAAATATACAAAGGTGATACAAACTTCTGCATGCAGAAAAACATCATCCATCTATGGAAACCTCGTGATCTTGAAATTTGGTTAAGTCTGAGTTTTTAAGAAATCACAAAATTAGAAATTGCATCTTAACTCTCATGAATCTGAAACCTATCCCAATCATCTCAGAAGGTACCTAAACCCTTTATAAAAGTATATATTTAAATGTTATAATTGTATAAAGCCTTTTTTTTTTTTGGTTAACACTAATCTGCTTGGTTCATACAGTCTAGTGGGTTAACACAGTTTGCTCGGTTGACACTAGTTTTCTCGGTCACCACTAACTTGCTTGATCATTACTAACTTTCTCGGTCATCACTAAACTGATTTCTAGAAACTACAAAATACGACTGTCAACTTTGGCTTGCGTGTAGAACTGCGCATTATGGGAGCTATGGTTTCCTAATCTAAGCACGACCCATTTTAGATATCCCAGTTTCCCTTCAGAAACAGCTCATCAATCCATCTTATCTATCTAATATATCTGTCCTAGATCTAGGAAAATAAAAGTGGTGCACAAACCAACATGAACCAGCAAGGTTGAAATAACAGTTCTAAATTCTAGAAGCACTCAAGAATATCTTGGAAAGAAGGGAGATACAAAGGAGAATATCAAGTATCCTACAGACCAAATTAACCCAAATAAAAGCATCAATTTCACAGAGAAGTTTGTAAGAGGAAAATAGTAAGGAAATGGCTGCATTTCAATCCTACACCTTCATCACCCTTCCTATTTCTTACTAGACTTCCCTATTAAATTCAAATATAAGATTAACTCATCCTTCCACATGACCATAAACAAAACTATAAAATCAGAGACAGTTTTATTATCATATCATATACAAACACATTTACACACAAAGAGGAAGAATGGAGATTCGTCCTAGTTTAGACCCTACCTTGGGTCCTGCAGAGAATCCTCTTCCCTTGACTGGATAATCTCTGTAGAGCTTCAATCCTTGAGTAGATATCCTTCTAGCAATCTTCCTCTGGCAATAAACTCCCAGCAATCCAAAAAAGAAACTCTCAAACTCACATAAACTTTCTTCCAAAATTTCCGGAGAGATCAATCACAGACAACTCAAAAGAAAACAAATCTTCCAAAAATTAACATCTTCCCACACACAAAAATCTTCAAATATTTATCCCCCAACTATGTGGTTGGAGGAGTTGCTTTACGAGAAGCAACTTCTCCAACTTTCATAGTTGGGTTGAGGAACAACCAAATAATCTCCCATAAAGACTTAAACAAAGTTTTTAATAAATTTAATTAAAATATCTTTTAAACGAAAGCATTACAAGAATAATAAACAAATACCTTTCAAGAAAAACACATAGCAGAATAGGAAAACAAGTGGCCTAACTTCTAGGAGGTCTCAAGTTCAACTCCCTCCTAGATAGCCAATTTTACTACAAAGGTCGTTTCCCTTTTATTATTATTATTTTTACTTTTTATTTAATACATACATTAAATATGCTATATTTAACTCACTTTATTTACTTATTATAAATAATATACCATTTACACAATTAATGAAAAACATATAATTATTATTATTTATATAAGCATGGATATATGCGCGTGCACCCACATATACACATACCTATATAAAATACAAACAACTATAACATAATTATTTACTATACATATAAAATAGATTAGTTCTAACTCATAACGTAAACGCAAACCAACATCAAATCAAGTTCATAACATAAATTGCATTCTACTCTCCCAACTAGGATAACTTCCTAAATAGAATTCTAAGTCCATGGGTAACCTTGAGAGTGACTTGGTTAAATCTCTACACATCAACAGTTTGAGGATTTTGAAGGCACGCTCAGACCTGTGTAGCCAGGTGGAGATGATGCCTGGTACCTACATCCTGCATCATCAACTGATATGCATATACAAATATAGATATAAACCAATAGTGGCAAACAAGGAGGGAGAGTGCGACATTGTGTGGATCTCCCGTAGGGGTTACTACGACTGCCCCTCCTCATCCTACACTCACATCATCTAGTGAACATCAAACCATAATAGGGTCAGTAGGGTTAAATCATAATATAAACATCATAACACAAATCAATGTAAAACATTTTACTAATAGTTCATTTCTAGCCATTCATCATTAAATTATAACTCATTTAATATGTCCAAATAACTGCAGTAACCAATTATATATGATCAAATGTCTCATAAAATGCTAACTAAATAATAATCATAGTCCATCATAAAATCCAAGGTGTCAAAGCAATAGTCCTATCTATCTAACATAGGAAGATTCTAGGGTGGGCATTACACATGATAAAAATAGAACTCCTCATCAGTTTAAGATTGGTGACAAGGTATGGTCACATCTTCAGAAAGAGAATTTTCATGGACCAAATAGGAAGCTTTGTCCTCTTCTTTATGGCCTGTATCCTATTTTGAAAAAAGTTGGTGAGAATTCTTTTGAACTTAATTTTCTATCCGTTTTGGGACTATATCTAGTTTTCAATGTGGAATTGTTGAGACCCTATTTTCCTTCTTTTTTGGACATTTCCCAAGCTACTAAACACATTCAATCTGCAGAATTAAATCCATCTACTACTGCTCGAGTCTGGCATGACCATGTTGCTGAATTTATTTTAAAGACTTTGAGAAATTAGAATATTCCTCTTCATCGGGAGTTTTGAGCTGGTCTGCATTCTCATCAAGACAAGTGGTTAAATAAGGAAAAAATTAAAGAAAAAATTCCTCATATGTTGCAGCAGATTAGTGTAGTGGGGCCCATTTCCTCTCAAGGGGGGAGGAATGACCAGAGCATAGTCCAGGATGGAATTGGGAAAATACTGAAATCCAATTTTTTGTATTTACTATGTTTCATTAAACTACAAATTTGAAGGTCTTTGGGGCACCCAAAGTGCCCTGAAGACCTTCAAAAATGCAATTTACTGAAACATAGAAAATGCTGAAAATTGGATTTTAGTATTTTCCCATTTCCAACCTAGACTATGCTCTGATCACCTAGGTACTCTCTCTCTCTCTCTCTCTCTCTCTCTCTCTCTCTCTCTCTCTCTCTCTCTCTCTCACACACACACACACACACACACACACACACACACACACAAAATATAAATAATAATAAATATAATTCTATTGTACAATAGTAATATAAAAAATAATATAATAATAATTTATATAATACATTACTAATATATATGTAATATAATATAATACAAATATAAATAATAATAACCATATATTAATACTAATATTACTAAATATCATAGTAATATTAATATAATATAATACTAATATATTAATACTAATGCTATTATCATCTAGTATTTATATAATATTAATATTATAAAAAATCAAATCTATTAAAGACTAAAATCAAAATTAAAAATATCATTAAAATAAAAATGTTGAAAATTGAAAATGTTGATATTTCAAATGGAAAGAAGAATTTGGGTGGGACATATATATATCCGATAAAATCGGATATCCGATGTTGTTCCAGATATCTGATTAGCCTTGGTAATTTCCTTAGGTTTTGGCTTTACAAAGCCAAACGTAGATGGTCAACCCAAAAAATGTGTTTGCCATATTTCCTCTTATCTCCAAACTTTGACCATGTAGCTGACGACCTTTGTTTAACCAGAATTGGTGAAACAAAAATGGTTTCTTAAAGAGGTTATCATCTTTACATCGATATAATTGCCACCAAATTTCAAGTTTAATAAGTAATTATTACCTATTTTCTAATTGAGTTACCTTTAAAATCCTGATTGACAGGCTGATTGAAAAACAACTATAACTTTCAAATGGTTTAACCTTTTTAAAATCTGAAACATGCGTCACATTCTATGCTTCGCCTACTATAAGAAAAAAAATTCAATTTTGTAAAGTTTAGAATTACTTAAGGTGGTTAGACACAGGAGTTTTATTATTCTGAAAAAGTCATAGCACAAAAATTATAATTAATTATTTATTTGTGAAAAATTACACAAAAATAAGCATCACATCAAGGCATGATTCTACTACTTATATCTATAAGCTTTTGAAAATATATCATCATTTGATTGTGATTAAGGTGGTCAAACATACACTTACTTTTTATCTTTTTTCTTGAAAATTTTCATACTACTGCATTAAAATCTAAAATTTTCAACAATTAGATTAATTTCTTTCAGAAAAGGGCTACTAATTTAGAAACTAAATTCAATTTCCTATAAATTCTATTCGTACAACTTTTTCCTATAAGGTTGATAAGATGTCCAAGTTTTTACGTCAAGTTGACTAACCCTGATTTTCTGATTTTTCATTGCCACTTAAGGCCATAGCTTGGTATACCATGATCCTGCAGATACCCATATATGAGATATCATTGATTATAGTAATTGATAGATATATATATGTTTCTATTTTATATATTGTAGACATGTGATTATATATATATATGGGTGAACCCACAATAGTTGGTTACACTTTGGTGTAGGAGCACCTAGGTAGGGCTAATTATGCAATGTAACCTAGGCCTTCTTTGATTTTTTGGCTTGTAGTGGTTCTAGCCAGACCACTAGCTTAATAAGGGGACATGTAGGTCCTAGTGTGTAGTGTGTAAAGTGTGAGGATGCCTAATTAGGTCCTTAGTGACCTTTGAGTCTAATCTAGGTTAATTAGGGTGTTTTGTTATTTTAGTGCCAAATTTGGCCAAGAAAGGGACTAAAGGTCCTATTTCATGTTTTTACACCTTAAATAGTGATTTTGGAAAGGTTGGACAACTTTTGAGAAAGTTTGGATGGCATATCCAAAAAGTTGCAAAAGTTGTCAATGTTGTCATTGACAACATTGACAACATTGTTTGCAAGATTGCAACTTCGATGGAATTAGTTCCTGAACTTTATGAAACCGGTGTTTGAGTTCCTTGGTCAACTACCAAAGGCTATCCTCAATTTTTTTCAAGGGTTGGAAATTTTGTTTCAGAGTGTGTACGGACTGTAGAATTGAAGAACAGTTACAATTTGAGTAATTTGTGAGAATTTTGAATTGTAATGGATTGAATCAACTTCTGTAATAATTTTTTGTGATAATGTAAATTTTTGTTAGACTTTGTGTGGTGGTAGTTTTCTAGTATGAATATTTTTAGTTTCTTTTGTAGATTCTTTTAGTTTATGTCCAGTCGCTGGCTTGAATAAGGCAGTGTGTGCAAATGGAGTCATAGGTCCATTTTCCATCGTGGAACTTGCATGGGCCATTGGGATATGGATGGTGACTCCATGTACATTATTTATAGTGAAGGAGGGGCCCAAGAAAGCATGGCATCTATTTATAAGGTGATACCCTATGTGAGTCAGTGATGCATGACTAGGGATCACCAACATTTGCAGAGCAATTTGGAAAGATTGAAATCATTCATTAATTCAATCGGGGATTTTTGAGAGGTAGTAGGGTGAGTGAAGGAACCCTAACTTAGAGGATAAGTTTGGGTTTGATGTTTTTCTAGTGAAGAAAATCAATTTCTTGAGTAGACAGTGAAAAGGTCCTAATACGCTTAATTTTAGGCATGTTTATAGGAGGTACTATACGGACACCTCTAGGAGCAAAGACCTAGAAAATCCTTAGGTTCTTGATAAAGGGTATCAGGAGGATGGTATTATTTTTCTAACTTGTTAAGGATTTTTACAAGTTATTACAGGAAAAGGAGCCTAATTAGGCCTAATGCTAGTAGCCCTCTTTTGGGTGAAATTGGCTTGGAATTTGGAAGTGGTTTAGGGTTTCAATCCAAAAGTAGTTTTTGGACATTGTAATTGGTTCAATAAAATATCATGAAGAATACTTGTCCATAAGGAAGAGTTTGGAATCCATTTGTGTTAGTTTGTGCAAATGGAGCAAGAAAGGCCATTGGAAGCCTATGAAGAGGTATGGTGAGTTTGTGTTGTACATTGGTTATGTTCACTAGTTGAAAGGAGTAGGATATTGTGAGGAGAATCCTAAGGAGAATAGGGTTGGTTGAAGAACCCTATTAGGTCATTGAGTGACCTAGGAGCCCCTAGAGGAAGCTAGGGAAAAACAAGACTAGTGTTACATCAGAGTGGTATTAGAGAAAGTTGAGAAACCTAGGAAGTTAGTGTATGTTTGTAGCTACTGGTGAATCAGTAGGAGAGACAAAGATGGTGACAAGTGTAGAGTTAGCTAAGGAAGTTGATGATCAAAAGGAGAGGAACAGACTCCTTGAAGAAGCCTTAGAAGGCATGAGGTTAAGGCTAGAGGAAGTTGCTGATGAAGTAGCTAGGAGCAGAGAAGGATTGACAAGCAGTGATAGAGGCAAGAAGGTTGCTGAGGAAGACATCATTCTGGAACCAGACCCTGTCTTGAATTAAGAGCCATTCTTGAAGGCCATTAAATAATTAGGTGGAAAAGCATTAGAAGGAATCCCTTTGTTTAGTGGAAAGATGGACATTTAAGCAGTCATGGATTGGATAGAGGGAATGGAGAACCATTTCGAATGTGAGGGTGTGACTGAAGCCCAAAATCTTAAGGTGGCCAAGTTAGACTCAGAGGGTCATCTTTGACTTGGTGGAAATACCTACAGGATGAGAGGGTAAGAATGGGGAAGCAACCCATATAAAATTGGAATGCCATGGTGACCAAGTTGAAGGAGAATTATCTCCTAAAGAATTATGAAATCCAACTTCATAGAAAGAGACAAAACTTGAAACCAAAAGACCTAGATGTGGCCTCATACATTAAGGAATACCAAAGATTGTGTTTAAGGTCTAAATTGCAAGAAGAGGAAACAATTAAAGTGGCTAGATACATGGGTGGATTGAAGTGGAACATCCAAGAGGAGATTAGCCTATGGACACCAACTACAATACAAAAGTGTCATCAGTTACCCATAAGAGGGGAGGAGAAGAAAAAGAAGAAGGGTGACTCTAGCTTCAAGAATAAATGAGGTAGAGGAAGAGACCAAATGGTTCAAAGAGGAGGCTACCAAGGCAGAGGTACTGAGAAAAGGTCACAAGGGGAGAACAAGTTGACAGAGAAACATACTGAAAGTAGTTCAAGAGGAGGCTATAATAGAGGCAAGGGTAACCATGGTGGTCCTAAAAAAGGAAGAGAAGGTAGTAATAGTTGTTACTTTGCAACCATGTAGTGTTATTATTGTGGGCAATTAGGTCATCTAGCCTATAGATGTCCTGGCAAACCTTCTGTAGAAAATAGTGACAAAAGGGTAGCATATGCTCACGAGGACACTTCAAGTGTCAAAGCACCTAATATAGGCCATCTAGATTCAAAGATGGGTGAGAACTTGATGTTCAAGAAAGTATTGATAAGACAACCAATCAAGGATTAGCCCAAACATAGGAGGGCCTTGTTTAGAATCAAATGCAAAATTCTTGGTAAGGTTTGTAAAGTGATTGTGGACTCTGGATCCATAGATAATATCATCTCAAAGGAGGTAGTAGTGAAACTCAAGCTAGCCAAAATACCCCATGTAAATCCCTATAAGGTAAAATGGCTCAACAAAGGCCAAAGAGTATTGGTCAATGAGCAAACATGGGTTGAGTTTTCAATAGAAGGATACAAGGATAAGCTACTTTGTGACTTCCTACCAATGGATGCTTCCCATTTACTATTAGGGAGGCCTTGGTAGTTTGATAATGGTGCAGTGTGTGATGGGAAGGAGAATTCCATGAAATACAAGAAAGGAGGTAAAAATTTTGAAATTCAGTCTTTACTAGAAGATGAAGAGCCACAGTCCAAGACTCCCAATGTCATGTTGTGTAGTGGGAAGGAGTTTTTGAAAGATGTCTAGGATGATGAGAGTGAATGGTATGCCATTGTGCTAAGACCCAAGGAAGAAAAAAAACTAGTCAAGGAGACATTACCACTAGAGGTACAAGAACTACTTGTGAAGTACAAAGACATAGTGAGTGATGGCACTCCTACACCCCTACCACCTAAGAGGGTAATAAGTCAGCAAATAGACTGTGTACCAGGGGCATATCTACCCAATAAGGAAGCATACAAGCTTACTCCTGATCAGAACTTGGAGGTAGCTACGCAAGTACAAGAACTCTTGGATCAAGACTTGATCAAGAAGAGTATAAGCCCTTGTGCAGTCCTAGTTGTGTTGGCATCCAAGAAGGGAGGAAAATGGAGACTTTGCACAGATTAAAGGGCCATAAACAAAATCACAGTAAGGTATAGGTTCCCTATACCTAGAATTGAAGATCTCATGGATTTCCTTAGAGAGGAAATGTACTATACCAAGTTGGACTTGAAGAGTGGGTATCACCAAATCAGGGTGAAGGAAGGTGATGAATGGAAAATGACATTCAAGACCACAGATGGGTTATATGAATGGCTTGTGACGCCATTTGGCCTCTCTAATTCTATGAGCACATTCATGAGGCTCATGAATGAGGTGCTCAAGGACTTCATATGGAAGTTTGTGGTTGTATATCTTGATGATATACTAATATTTAGCAAGACAAGAGATGAGCATATCAAACATGTAGAGGCAGTGTTGCAGAGATTGCATGAAGATAAGTTGTCTATTAACCTTGCGAAGTGTGAGTTCTTCAAGAAAGAACTAGTGTATTTGGGCTTTGTAGTTTCCAAAGTGTCTTTGAAGATGGACCAAGACAAGGTTGCTTCTATCCTAAACTGGCCTCCACCTACCACAACCAATGAGGTAAGAAGTTTCCATTGCCTTGCACAGTTTTATAGGAGATTTATTAGGAATTTCAGTGGGATATGTGCACCACAATTGGATACTATTAAGGGTGGGGTCAAAGCTAAGTTTAGGTGGACCTTAGAGGCACAAAAAGCCTTTGAGATGTTGAAGAAACAAGTGGCTACTCAACCTGTCCTACAATTTCCAAGCTTTGAGAAATTGTTCACTATTGAGTGTGATGCAAGTGGGATGGCAGTAGGGGGTGTATTGAGTCAAGAAGGTAGGCCAATTGCCTTCTTTAGTGAGAAATTGAATGAGGCAAAGAAGAGATATTATTCATATGATTTGGAACTATATGCTTTAGTTTGGTCCCTTAGAAAATGGAGGCATTATCTATCTCCTAAAGAGTTTGTGTTATTTATTGAAAATCAAGCTCTTAGCTACATAAATACTCAGGAGAAACTAAGCAATAGGCATTTGAAATGGATGGAGTATTTACAAGCATTAACCTTTACTATAAAGCACAAGAATGGACAACTCAATAAGGTTATAGATGCCTTAAGTTGGAGGTTGCTGATAGTCCAAGAAGTCCAATTGAATAGCATTGGCATTGATAGTCTTAGAGATCTTTACAAGGCAGATGATGACTTTGGGGAAGCATACAATGTGTGTGTTGAATTTCAAAACCATTTCCATAGTAAGTTCTCAGAGTTTAATTTGCAAAATGGACTGTTATTCAAGGGTAATCAGTTATGTGTTCCAAGAGGCTCTATGAGGATGAATCTCATACAAGAGAAACATAATGGGTCTTTAAGTGGTCACTTTGGTATGAAGAAAACTTTAGAGCTTGTGCAAAGGTTCTACCATTGGCCAAATTTGGTGAGAGATGTCACCAAATATGTGGAGCAGTGTATTGTTTGCATGAAGGAAAAATGAGGAATAAGTAATGTAGGGTTGTATCATCCTTTACTAGTCCCTAACCGGCCATGGGAGTGTGTGAGCATGGAATTCATAGTAGGTCTACGTATGATAGCAATTATGTAGTTGTTGATATATTTAGTAAAATGGGACATTTTATTCCATGTAAGACTACTAATGATGCTAGCCAAATAGCCTATTTTTTCTTTAAGGAGATTATGAGGATTCATGGTCTTCCTTTGAGCATAGTATCAGATAGGTATGTAGAATTTATGAGCCATTTTTGGAGGACATTATGGACTAGATCGGGTACCAATCTATCTTTTGGTTCAGCCTACCACCCTCAAACTGATGGACAAACTAAGGTGGTGAACAGGGTGTTGGGTAACCTATTGAGGTGCCTAACTAAGGAGTATGGGAAGACTTGGGATGCAGTCATTCCCCAAGATGAATATGCATACAATGACAGTAAGAATAAAATGATAGGAAGAAGCCCATTTGAGGTGGTGTATGAAATGCACCCTAGAGGTGTTTGTGGGCTCAAGGATCTTGAAGGTATGGAGTATAGAAGTGGACATGCTAAGGACTTCACCCATACTATGAAGGAGATACAAGAAAAATTCAAGAAGCAAATCCAAGACAGTCAACAAAATTTGAAGATAAAAGTTGATGAAAAGAGGAGAGATGTTCAGTTTGAAGTGGGTGACTATGTGATGGTTCATTTGAACAAGTCAAGGCTATAGAAAGGTGTCCCTACCAAGCTTCACATGAAAAGGGTGGGACCTTGCTAAATCCTAGCCAAATATGCAACTAATGCCTATAAGCTAGACTTACCATCGGACTTGACCATATCTCCGGTGTTCAATGTGCAAGACTTAATCTAGTTCAGAGGGAAGATAGATGAGATTAGTCAAGGTAGTCAAGGAATCAGTGGGGATATTGAGGCTACTGTCTTGCCTCCCAAACCAAAGATGATAGCTGACAAAGTTATGGACTCCAGGGATAAGAAGACTGCAAGGCATAAAGTCTACATGGAACACCTAATTCAGTAGAAGAATAGACCAGAGCCAGAGGCCTCATGGATTACAGAGGCATACTTCAAGAAGGTGGGCATTTCAGAGGATATACTGTCTACAGGAGTGACGTAGCTTTCTCTTGTGAGGGAGTATGGTGAAGGAGAACCTAGGTAGGGCTAATTATACAATGTAACCTAGGGCTTCTTTGATGTTTTGTCTTGTAGTGTTTCTAGCTAGACCACTAGGTTAATAAGGGGACATGTAGGTCCTAGTGTGTAGTGTGTAAAGTGTGAGGATTCCTAATTAGGTCCTTAGTGACCTTTGAGTCCAATCTAGGTTAATTATGGTGTTTTGTGATTTTAGTGCCAAATTTGGCCAAGAAATGGATAGAAGGTCCTATTTCATGTTTTTACACCTTAATTAGTGATTTGGGAAAGCTTGGACAACTTTTGACCAAGTTTGGATGGCATATCCAAAAAGTTGCAAAAGTTGTCAATGTTGTCATTGACAACATTGACAACATTGGTTGCAAGATTGCAACTTTGATGGAATTAGTTCCTTAACTTTTTGAAACCGGTGTTTGAGTGCCTTGGTAAACTACATAAGGCTATCCTTAGGTTTTTTCAAGGGTTGGCAAGTTTGTGTCAGAGTGTGTACAGTCTGTAGAATTGAAGAACATATACAATTTCAGTCATTTGTGAGAATTTTGCATTGTAATGGATTGAATCAACTTCTATAATCATTTTCTGTTGTAATGTATATTTTTATTAGACTTTTTTGGTGGTATTTTTCTAGTTTGAATAGTTTTAGTTTCTTTTGTAAATTCTTTTAGTTTCTATCCAGTCGTTGGCCTGAATAAGGCAGTGTGTGCAAATGGAGTCATATGTCCATTTTCCACCATGGAAATTGCATGGGACATTGGGATATGGAAGGTGACTCCATGTACATTATGTAAAGTTAAGGAGGGACCCAAGAAATCAGGGCAGCTATTTATAAGGTGATGCCCTAGGCAAGCCACTGATGCATCACTAGGGATCACCAACAGTTGCAGAGAAATTTGGAAGGATTGAGAGCATTCATTGCTTCAATCAGGGATTGTGGAGAGGTAGTAGGGTGAGTTAAGGAACCCTAAATAAGAGGATAATTTTGGGTTTGATGTTTTTCTAGGCTAGAAAATCAATTTCTTGAGTAGACATTGAAAAGGTCCTAAAACCTTGAATTTTAGGCATGTTTATAGGAGGTACTGTACGGACACCTCTAGGAGCCAAGACCTAGAAAATCCTTAGGTTCTTGAGAAAGGGTATTAGGATATGGTATTATGTTTCTGACTTGTTAAGTATTTTTACAAGTTATTGCAGAAAAGGAGCCTAATTAGGCCTAATGCTAGTAGCCCTCTTTTGGGTGAAATTGGATTGGAATTTGGAACTCATTTAGGATTTCAATCCAAAAGAAATTTGTGGACATTTTAAGTGGTCCAATTAACTATCTTGAAGACTAAATCTCCATATGGAAGAGTTTTGAATCCATTTGGGTCAGTTTGTGTAGATGGAGCAAGAAAGGCCAATGGAAGCCTATAAAGAGCTATAGTGAGTTTGTGTTCTACATTGTTGATGTTCACTAGTTGAAAGGAGTAGGATCTTATGAGGAGAATCCTTAGGAGAATAGGGTTAGTTGAAGAACCTTATTAGGTCAGTGAGTGACCTAGGAGCACCTAGAGGAAGCTAGGGAAAAGCAAGACTAGTGTTACATCACACTTTTTTGGAGGAAGCAATTCCTCACGAAATTCGCAAAGCAGGCAGATTGAGAAAGTACTTTCGATACAAAGTAGGGACTTTCAATAAAAATTAATTTCTATCAAAACTCCTTGATTAGGGGAAATTATAGTCATTTACTTTTGATAGAATGTAGTTTCGATCAAAACTAATTAGTTTCAATCGAAAGTAGTTTCTATCGAAACCCTCTAATTAGAGGCCATTTGTCGAGGCTAAAATAAATCTACAATTTTCAAGGCTTTAGGGCTCAAGCGTGGGGATCAATTTGAAGAATGAGGAGATTTCCTTTTCCATCACACAAGTACTCTAAACAAGATTGCTAACAAATATATTTTGACAATTTTTGAATTAATTAGGTCTATTTTTTTATGTGCATCAAATGTAGGTTTTTTATCTAATATAAATCTCCAAGTTTGACGTTCAATGAAAAATAGTAGAAAAGAGAAATTTTTTTTCAAAATATAACAGTATCCTCTGGCTTTAATTCTACTTTATATTAAAAAAATAATTGAATTTCAATAAATAAACAATAAGTTATAAGCTATGCAATCAAGGTATGTCAAAATTACAGTTTACTCTACTTCAAACATTCATACAATATGCAATAATCATGATAAAATTGTAAAACCAATTGCATGCCCTACGTATGGATATTAAAAACCCAAATTTGAAAGAATTGCATTGATATCTATTTTAGAAAAAAATTTATGCTCTATGAAGTCAATATAACTTTTTGAAAATGACATTTTCAGTAACATAGCAGTTTTCGTGGCAGAAAGAAAAAACCATTCAAACCAATTCAAAAATAT
>MU223708.1:2585783-2602732 GCA_018584345.1 Thuja plicata | reverse complement strand
TATATATATATATATATATATTGATGCAGCAAATTTTGGAGGCCATAACTTTTGACTCGGATGTGGGTTTTTGCTGAAATTTTACAGCCAATTTTTGACAATAGGTGATACATATATTTTATGAACCTAATGTATCTATAATCAATAATTCAAGATTGCAAGCTATGAGGTCATAAGTAGTTTTTTCTACTCTCTAAAAATTGTAGTAAATAGAAGAAATCCATCAAGAAGGTGATGTTAACAGTCTTTATATAAATCTCTTAACTGAATGCACACATACATTATGTTGCTAAAATATCTTAACTAAGTAGACCTAACAAGTCTAACATGTTATTCCTAACAGTGTAAGTTCATCAAAAGTGATCACAATTTGTAGCCTTAACCGACACCTACCATTCTGCAGATAGTGAATCTTTGTGGGTTTCATCTGCACCGCAATTTTTACCTTCTAACATGGGTTTTGTGCCTTACCAATTCTTGTGTCATGTGTAAATGAGTTTCATGAATGTTTCTATGTTTGTTTACATGCATTTACATTTATTCTATGATATTACATGCATGAGGTAGTAAAGAAACAATGGTCGGTAATGTAAGAAAATATTACTATGGTTAATTGATAAAAGTTTTAAGGGTGTACTGATTCACCCATCCCCTCTCAGTACACACCCTTCCATTATTCCAAGAAATGGTATCAGAGCTAGATCTCTTATTTTGAAAAGTGTAAATCACTTGAGAGAAAATATTATAGAATAGATAGGTATAATCTTGATAAAAATATTGAGAATCATAGTTGGAGATACAGATTTTCTTTGAGGAATACAAAGAAGCAAGAATCAAAATGAAAGAGCTATTGGATGAAAGAAAATTCATGGCATCTCGCTACAATTAAACTGACTATAATGAAGAAGAGATGCCTTGTTTATTTGATTCATCATGATCTGGATATGGTAATACATCTGACACATCTGAAGGAAGCATTACAAATGTAAATGAAATCAATCAACATCTAACTAAAAAAGTGAAGTTATTGTAGACCAGTCCAGAGACACAGATGGTAAGAATGATTGATGTTATGAATAATGCAAGACAAGCTGAACAAGAAAGAACTTTAGCTATTGATGACATAAGATAGATTACTGAAAAGTTGCAAGAGAGAGAATGTGAGATACAAAGACTTATTGAACATCACATTGAGATCACAAATCAAATAGTTCTTGTGAGTCATGAGGCCAATCGAGTGAACATAGAACTTAATGGAAAATTGGAAGCTGTTAGTGAACTAAAAGAAGAAAATGAGAAACTGGAGCATGAACCAAAGATTTAGAAACAACATAATGATATGATAAAGATGAAGATAGTACAAAAATAATGGATAAATTTATGAATGGACATAGAAGACTCAACAATAATACCGGTTTAGGGTATACCAAGCATGGAGAATTATCATATCGAGCTGATCAAAGGGATTTCTACACAACTCCAAGACCAAAGAAGCATTCATGTAATCATTGTGGAAAACACATCAAATGTTTGCAAGAGAAAAGAAAAAGGTATTCCTAAAATTACTTCTACATTCATAGGTAATTGTTATAACTATAACAAGCATGGACACAAAGCACATGAATGCATATCTAAGAAGAAAAAACCAAAGAAGAAATCTTACATGGAAAAATAATGTTCTACTTGCAACATACACGACCACACATCTCATGAATGCAAGAAAAAGAAAAAGAAAGTCTGGAAACCCAAAGAACAAGAAAATGCATATCAACCGAGAAGAGTCGGTAATACATATGTTTGGGATTACAACACACGGGAAAATTGCACAGATTGTGTTAGATATGGACATATAGCTACTAATTGCATGAGGAAATGGATACAAAGATCTAGGAACTAGACTAACTCTGGAATGGCTTGCTTACACTATCATAAGGTTGGTCACTTAAGCAAGGATTGTAGAGACCGAGTGATAGAGTCAAGCACCTTTGTAAATGGAAACACTATTGAAGACATTAGGGGAATGAGAAATCAAATGTGGAGGAAGGCTTCAAACAATGACAATACTGGACCAAGAACTACAATTGGTGACACCTCATACAATGGATTAGGTGATTCCACCACCCCCACCTAAGCAATACAAGTAAGTAAGGAACTGCACTATACAAATCTATATTTTACATTAGTTCCAACATTCATTGATAATATGTAGAATTAGTATGAATGAAGATGCACTATGGTATTACTTGTTATGATTGTGTGAATCAAGTTTCACCGGTCAATAAAAACTGAGTATAAATTGCACGTCGGTAAACATATGAAAATAACTGAGTTGAAACTATACACCGAGCATCGTCGGTAAAAATGTGGGAGACAATCGAGTTAACACCTTGTACTGAGTATTGAATACTCACTGAGCTGAAGTCTTTGGTGTGTTAACGGAGCATCTACGCTTTGTTAACCGAGTGGTAGGTGAAGCATTTAATGCATAACTTAGGTTATATTTTCTATAAAAAGGGAAAACAAGATCTCATTCATTCACCCAACGTTTATGAGTAGATTGCAAAGTGAAGAAGAGATTCACAATGATCATATTGAAGATCCATTAACAATGATTCCAAATCAACTCTAACAGATTTCAAGCACTCACCGTGATCATCCAGTAAGTACCAAGACTTACCAAGATCACAGTTCATGTGCGAAGAAGCCCTCATTTTATGAACAAATGGCATCCACCTCACAAACCTAGAAGATCAAAATGAAAAAAGATAAGAAGGTCACTCTTATCAAGAACTTGACCTACGAAGAACCTAACTAGAATTTTTTTCCTGAGGTTGCTTCACAAACTGACGACAAGGGAGCTTTCTTGAGTATCCCACCTAGGGTTTTGTTGGTCGAAGACATCCAAGCATACATACAGTGTGAGGTTGCAAAAATTGGAGACATTGAGCTTGAAGAAGATTATAAGAAGCTATGCATAGAAATAAATCTGAAGGCTGAGTACAAAGACATCAGAATGGAAGGGTTAACCAATGCCCTACTACTCACGAAGGAATTCATGACCGAATGGATACACATTGTTCTCAGTCGATTACATGATGGTAAAATGTGGTTGGATGAACCTAAGGTAATCGCAAAGGATATCATTCATGCAGTCACTAGATACCTAATCGCCGACAAGAAAAATCCCTAAGGCACCCTTCATGCCCCGAGATTGAAAAATTAACTGGAGTCGAATTGAACGGTAGAGGTCTAAAAGTGAACTCAACCACCGAACTGGAATTGAAGTTCGATGCATATGTGGTCAGATACAAGATATTCCAAGCAAGCATAATGAACAATATTGCTTGTGGAGTTGTTGACACAACATATAAAATTGTGAAGAAAGGAGTGCAACTAGACCTAGTAGAGTTCCTATTGAAGCAACTGGAAGAAAACATGAAAACCATTAGATCAGCCGGATCTAATACATGCAAGTTTGGTTCTCTATTGGTTTGCACATTCTTTTACTTTTAGAAATTCTTTCCATTAGTCGGTAATTTCACTTAGGACACAAAATGACCGATAACAACACATATTAATGACTATATTAAGTCACTAGGAGATAACTTCACATCTTTACTGGATGGCTCCTTTTCAACATTTAAGACCAGGATGGAGAAGAGGATGAGAATCCCTACACAACTAGTGGAAAAATAAAAATATTAGATATGCTTTGTAGTGGAAACCGACACTACACTCATCAAAGCTGTCAACCCTAGAACAACATGGTTGCCACCACTTGAATATGAAAATGATATAGATTATGCTACAAAAGCCATTGAAGCCCTACTAAATGAACCAATTGACAAATCTATAAGTAGATTTGGCACATATGAAAAATCCAAGTCAAGGATAAAGACTGGATTAGTAGTCAAGAAGATAGGGAAGAAGCAAACACAAATGGTAAAGACACTCAAGAAGAAACTCTCAGTAGCAGATGAAGAGTTAGAACAAATAGATGATATCACCAAGAAATAGTTACCTGTTAATAAAGGTAAAGAGATGAGTGACAGAATCTACCAAATGTGATACAGATGCACCACCAGCCAAGTAATCAAAGATTACTTATGTAACAGTTGCATCTAGGACCAAGAGAAAAACTACTAAGGTAGGCTCACCACCATTGAATAAAGGTACAGTGAGAACATACTAGAAAATAAAAGGCTCAATCAAGCACCCAACACCAAGACAACACAAAAGATAAGTAAGAGGAAGAGAGGACAAGAGGACAAGGATTCCACTGAAAAGGATGAAAGAGAACAGAGAATACAAGCAGAGAAGGCCAAAATTCCAAAGACAATTGATGAAATTGTAGAGTCAATCATCATTACAGGCAATATATCAAATAATAAGATTAGACAATGGGTACATATGTCTAGCGAGGATCAGAGTAAATTAGAGGAAGCAATCATTAAAATGATGGTAGCATACAAGTATATACCTCTACAATGTGGAAGTCATATTCCACAAGAGCTAAATGATAAGATATCAGCTAGGTGGACATATGCATTACACATGGAGAAACAGATGAGGGAGAGATCCCTAGTTACATTTATGCCTGAGTCAACAGTTGAAGAAATTGAATCAATAATGCAGGAGCATGCAAAGAAATTTTTGGCTAAGACAAGAGAATACAAAGTACTGCAAGATAGGTTAGAAGAGATCGATACCAAAAGCAATAAGATTTGGACACAAATATTTAACCAACCCAAGCAAGTACTGGCTCTAACCGAGAAAAATCACAATGAAGAGAAGGAGGCCACATCGAGCCCTAAGCATATTTTCATCAATGAAACTGAGGATGTCAATCCCATTGAATTGAAAACAGAGGCAAGTAAGACCATGGATGACATTCCTTAGATATTGAAATCATTGTGAGAAACATCAGATATCACTATAACATATATAACACAAAGTGATTCTGATGATAATGTTAAGAATTATGAAGATGTATGTATTGCCACTGAGAAAACAAAGGAAAAGAACACTACAAATGTTCCACAGGTAAATGTACCAGGTAACATGCCTTTATTGATACAAGTTATCAATATAATAACTGGAGTTGAGGAGAAAAAAATTGAGCTTGAAATAGACACACTAATGGAAAAAGGTGATGAACAAGGGGAAAAGGAAAAGACAGATAACAGTGAGGAGAAACTGAGTGATAAACCCACTGAGGATAGTGGAAAGGAAGAAAAGGCTGCAAGTCTAGACAAGGTTGATGTAGTGACGTCTACAACTGACCAATAGGTATTAACTGAGCCACCTAGCAAAGGAACCATGCATACCAAATAATCAATGATAGAAACAGAGAAACAAAAGGCTCTTGCTATCATACCTCACTCCCCTACTATTAGAAACATTCTGAAGAAGAACAAGAAAAAGAAGAACAAAGCCCCCATTACACTTGAGGAAATAATAGAAATACCCAACTTGATCCAAGAACACTTGATTATGAGTCATTGACAAGGTATGGGGAGCTATGCAAAAGGAAATCTCAACAAGACAAACTCAAACTGGAACACAGAAACACAATTCCTTGACTCTGTAAAGGATACTATTGCAAATTTTTCCTGATACATAGATTGATCAAAATGCACCCATCATTGATAAACTATAAGTTCTAATCGAGGCAATCACAAATCATAATGTATATTCTGATAAGGTCATTGAAGAAAGAGTTGAGGATAAGTATCACTACAAGATAACAGAGAAAATCATCCAAGAAGTGGCAATAAACAAGGTGAAACTAGCTGAACTGGTAATTCAATAGAACCTTTTATTTCAGAGTTAGTTACCCTAGTTCAAAATCTATGCACTATTGAAAACTTCACCATTGAGCATGATGCATAAATAGAGAAGTTGAATGAAGATCTAAAAACTAGTGCACAAAGTCTTTCAACTGAGCTAAATGCATTCCAATTACATTATGCAAAGCTAGTTGAATCCAAATATTTAAGACTTGAGATAAAAAAGGAAGAAATCAAAATGAGAAATGAAGTAACTGAGCTACAAATTTTGTTACTAATGAATCTCACATTGCTGATGACACATATGACAATGAAATAGACTCTAATTCCCACCCCGGATATGTCAGTTGATGAAAGCATCTATGACATGCACACTCAAATAACATTGGAGCATATGACCCTAGAGCACCTAAAGGAGAAATGGGAAAAGTTGATGGCAGACATCAGGAAATCTCATAAACACATTTTTGACAAGCTGTAAGTTATATGTCTTTGTCATTATTTTCAAAAAAGGGGGAAAATGTATATTTACATACAGTGTATCCACAAAGGGGAAAATGTACCAAGGCAATCATGTAAAAGAGGGAAACATGTACATACCAAGAGCATGCACATAGGGGGAGTCACTGTATAAGTATAACATACTTGGTTTATATAATGTACATATTAGTTTTTGATACTAATGCCAAAGGGGGAGATTGATAATCCTTAAAGGATCAGATTATTGTCATTAGTAGATGAATAGACAAATTTGGTCAGTTGGTCAACATTCACCGAGTGTCAACATTCACCGAGTAGCAGTGGTCACTGAGCACAATGGTCACCGACATGTTTTGATCACTGAGAACTGAATAAAAACCGACCAGTATATCAATTGAGAAACCAAGAAGAGACACAACTGAGCACTAGTCTACAGAGACACAACCGAGTAGAGATATCACCAAGCACAATTCTAATCGAGAGACATTTTTAACACTGAGAAAAGAAGATCAGAACTACACATCAACTAAAGAACTTTAGTCTTTAGAATAGCTTTATTCTTAGCTCGAAAACCATTTCTTGATGATCAAGAAAAGTGTAATTGATGGATTTAATTAGTTTAACTAATTGTATACATGCAAACTAGGAGATCAAGGTCAAGTTGTAAACCTTAGATCTTAGATTTATTATAGAAAAGTGTGAAACCTAATTATGTCAATACATTGTATATATAAATGTGTAATCAATCAAGAACATGATTATTGTAGCCGCATAAGGACATCTATGGATTGTACATAGGTTTTCATGCAGAAGACTACATAAAATAGAACTCAGTTATGAAGATCTAGATTCATGGCTACCAAGAAGATAGAGGTATTATCCATCACAATAGGTCATACATATATTTTGTGAACTTAATGGATATGTAATCAACAATTCAAGATTGCAAGCTATTAGGTCATAAGTATTTTTTTCTACTCTCTAATAATTGTAGCAAACAAAAGAAATCCTTAAAGAAGGTGGACTTAACAGTCTTTATGTAAATCTCTTAACCGAATGCATACATACATTGTGTTGCTAAAACCTCTTTTAGTCGAGTAGACCTAACAAGTCTAACATGTTACTCCTGATAGGGTAAGATCATCAGAAGTGATCACAACTTGTAGCCTTAACTGGCACCTTCCATTCTGTAGATAATGAAGCTTTGTGAGTTTTATCCCCACCATAGTTTTTACCTTATAACAAGGGTTTTATACATTATAAATTCTTGTGTCATGTGTAAATGAGTTTCATGAATGTTTCTATATTTTTTTACATGTATTTACATTTATGCCATGATATTACATGCATGAGGTAGTAAAGAAACAATGGTCGGTAATACAAGAAAATATTACTAAGGTTAATTGATAAAAGTTTTAAGGGTACTGATTCACCCCTCCCCTCTGAGTACACACCCTTCCATTAGTCCAACAGAGTCATGAATATCCCTGAAGATATTCCCCTTCATCTTTAATTTTGACACCAAATATATACTATCCTTGTATTAGATGGCATCATCCACCACCATATAGCTATCATATTGTATCTAACCATCCATCAATTGGCAAGAAAATGTGTTCTTGGAGTACTCAACCAACAAATGATCCTTCTAATTAGTTGAAACCTTTGATAGTGACCATATGGATAGTCTCCTAGACAATGCATCTTCTACCACAGTCTTCTTCCCCTTCACATACTCAATGAAACAACTATATGCCTAGATTTTTCTGAACTATTTCTATTTCCTCTCATTAAAATCCTTTTGCTCCAAGAAATATTTCAAACTATTGTGGTTGGTCCTTACCTCAAATCTTGTCCCAATGAGTACTGCCAAAACTTGGCAATTGCATGCATAATGAAAACAATATCCTTATCATAAATCAAGTACAATCATTCAACTCTTGAGATATTTTGAATCTCAAAAGAAATGGGATAATTGTCTTGCATTAATACTGTTCCAATTCCCTCTCCTAACACAACACACTCAAGGAAAAATATTTAGTGAAGTTTGGTAGTGACAAATATGGATGCGTACTCATGAATTCCTTCAACCTGTTAAAAGATTTTTATGACTCCTAATCCTAATGAATTTCTCGGGCTTCTTTGTGAGATCTATCAATGGTTCCCCTAACTATAAAAAATCCTTTCAAAAAACTCTTGTGGTAACTACACAATCCAAATAATCTATGTAGTTCCATGAGTTCACTGGGTGTGGGCCAATCGAGAATGGTGTAAATCTTCTCCTGATGCACCTGAACACCTTGCGTGTTAATGACATGTCGCAAGTATAAAAACTTGTTCAACCTAAAATCATACTTGGACCTCTTTGAAAATAATGATTGTGACTTGATAATCCTTAATACCTCATCTAAATACCTTGGATGATACTCCCACATTTTGGTATAAATAAGCATGTCATCAAAGAACACCAACAAAAACTTACGCAACTACTTGTTGAAGAAGTGGTTTGTGCAATACTAGAAAGTGGTTGGATCATTGGCCAGCCCAAATTGAATGACCAAGAACTTATAGTTCCGTAGTGGCAATGAAACATGATCTTCTATACATATTTCTCCCTTATGCAGATCTGGTGATACCTCAAATAAAGATTAATCTTGGATAATTAAAGTGCTCCGTGTAGCTCATCCAACAACTCAGCAATTCATGGGATAGGAAATCTATTCTTGATTGTTTTCTTTTTCAATGCTTGGTAATCAATGCACATCCTGAGACTTCCATACTTCTTCTTCACTAGAACTATTGAAGATTAAATGGGACAAGAGATAGGCCTAATCCATCCATTTTCAAGGAGTTATTAGATTGTTTTCTCTATCTATTCCTAGAACTTTTCAGGATGGCAATAGGAATTATTGATTTTTGAAATATGATGCTATTATTTTTTTTGTCATTGATGTCAACATATCTTTATTGATTAAATTAAGTTTGACGAGGTTCTATTTTATGATTTAGTGATCTGGTATTGGCATGCTCTAGATGTTTTACTATAATTATATATCTTTGGTCATGGTTATCTCATTCCCATCCATGTTTTGATATAATGAGATACATTATTTTGGGTCTAGACCGACCTATTTTGGATAACATGTTTTAGCAACATGGTAGGAATTATAATGTGTTCTTTGGATACGTATATTGTGTTGTTTCGGTAGCATGTTATTTTAAGAGAGGTGGTTTGGTGTGGTCCACGTTTTATTTCTTTCCACCATGGGAGTGTTTTTTGGTGACTTTTTCAAATTGCATTTGGCCAACTTAGAAAATTGTAAATTAAAATTGTGCTTGGACGACCTGAAATTTTATCAAGAAATTGAATGGTATAAGTAAAATTTGATTCTTTTTTATGTAATATACAAATGAGATGAGATGCAATGTGATGTGAACCTTTAAAGATAAATCTAGTAATTGTGAGGTGTGCAAGAGTGTTCAAATGGAGGTGATAGATTGTAAAATTATTTTGTGTTACATTTAGTGATAGTTTTTTATTAAGGTAAAAATAGGCTTGAAGGGCCCCAAAACCATTTACAAAGCATCAAAATGATAGAAAATAACTGACAAAGGTTACAACAAACTGTCAAAAATGACAAAAAACCAAAAGAGGGCTAGGCCCTAGAATAAACAGTTGAAAACATTACAACACAGCAACTAGCTACAAAAAACTTCCAGTAGATAGGTGATAAAAAAACTTCCAGCAATCCGATGCAATCCATCCCTGAAGCTAAAAAAATTCCAGATGATCTTCCAGCATCTGAACTTCAACCATCTGTAGCTTCATGCTCTGGATCAAATCCCACAACTTATTGATATCTTTGGTTTGGACTTCTGCTTTCTTTTTTGTGCTGGAATGAGTCCTAGTGCCAGGGCCCGAAATATTAATTTCCTAAGGGCTATCCTCCTCCTACCTTGCCTTATCTCTGTCATTACCTTCTAGAAGGGTATATAAAGATTTTAGATTTTCCAGAGAGTTTTTCATACCCATTTTTCTAACAGTAGTAAGTTTTTTGGTAAGAGCCTTGTTGTTGTTAACCTTGTCATTAATTTTTTTGAGCTTATTGTCCACCATGGTGCTGATCTTGGTGTCCAAATTGTTAACCTTTTCAAAAAAATCTTTCCCCTACTGGTACATAGTAGCAACATTGCACATTTTGTCAACAATTTCTTCTAGCAGAGCATTTCTATCTTCCAGTTTCTTATAACTATCTTTGATCTCTTTAATGTCATCATGAACCCACTTATCCATATTATAGTTGTTCACAGCTTTATTTCTGGCCATTTGAATGAAGGAAATAGTAGCCACCCTTTTGAAATTGATCTCTCTCTCACATAGATCATCCTCAACACTCCTCATGTTGTGGACATTCTTTTCTTAAAGGTCACCTTTTGAAGTATCACTTCTATACTCAGCATTCTTATTATCATTGTTATCTGTTTCAACTTTTCCAGTTTCCTTTTCTAGGACATTATCCTCCTCATTATTCTCCGTGTTGCCTTTATCCATCTCAGTTTCCTCCATATCCCCTATTTCCTTGTGGTAATCTTGAAGGTCATGAGTCTGGTCTTCCCCACCATCCTTATCAACAGTGTTGTCTTTAGTGTGGGTATCAATGTCCCCCGACTCCCTTTGAGATTCCTAAATATCCTGATTCTGTTCCTCATCACCATAATTATTGATAGTATGGTCTTCAATATGGGTGTCAATAACATTTTCAATTTCTTCGGTAATTTCATCCAATATTTTTTTCTCCATCTTCTGGGTCTCCTCAGTATTAGCTTTATCACCTAGACATTCACTAGTGTTCGTCTTCATGTCAATAATTTTGCTCGGTTTCCTAGTGAAACCCTCATCCTCAGAGGACTCTATGTCCTACTCATCATCAATTTTCATCCCCTCGATATCATCATAGATTGACGAAGAGATATCCACTGCAATAGGGCCTTTACGGATTTTTTAGCTTTCTCCTTTCTGGTGCTCTTTCCCATATGCATCTTGAGACTTTTCCTCTTAAAATTCACAGTACTTTTAGGAATGGAGTCAGGGATGTGATTCTTAACATAGTCTATGATCAACAAAATGAAACCCTCATGCAAAATAGGGGATGACTTAACCCTATGGTCAATGATGCTCTGATTGAGCAAACTTAAGAGATAAAAAGGAAAGAAAACCCTAATGTCATGACAGAAATGGTTAACCAGAACAAAGTGTTAATTGTATACATTCGAAAACCTACTGTCAAGTGTGAATTACTCCATGATATCCCTGATCATGAATGCCAAGATACGCTTAATATTTGATAGATTGACATGTTCCAGATCACCCTTCACAAGCATTGCCCTTTCTTCATCAGTCTTAGGGAATTTTTAATAACCTTTATTGCCCTCTTTTTTTTCTTTCAAGAAATGCATCCCCTCCAATGGAAGACCCGTAATTTCATCAAGAGGGTCCAGAGTGATCTTAAGAGATTTTCCCAAATTGTTCACAGTCTTGTTCTCCCAGCCATTAACAAAAGATTTCATCACTTTCTTGTTGTTTCCATGGAGACGCTTTAAGTATCTATGAACCTTACCCTTCTTGAGCTTTCTCTACACCTCTTTTTCTTCCCTCCATTTACACTCTATGGGTTCTTCTCTCTTCAAATCTCCTCCCATATCTTCTTCCTCTACAATTTGGCCTCTCTCACTGTTCTATTTCATACTATTTCTCAGCTCAAATTGAATACATATTCTCACAAACACAAAGTACTTAATGATACCCCAGAAAGCTTGCGACTTAAGTAAATCATCATTATTTTGATGCTTCCCATAGCCCGACACTATCGTTGCACCCCTAATCAAATCATCATTAATCAGAATGATTAATGTGAATGACCTCACCTGCCTTATGATTAACCCAGTCATAATTTAGTAATAATCCCACCTTATTATTAATTTTTGTGTTCCTATGCCACTTGGATGTGACATCATTCTGTATACAAATGTTGGCTAGACAATCAACCACTTGGTTAGTTTCCCTATATTTATGAGAAACATAAAAGGAGGTAAAATTTGAGGCCACATTAATAATCTTAGCAATTAAATGTTCAATTGTCCATGATGCATTACTTTTGCCTCTAACATTATTAATGATATTTAAGGAGTCTCCCTCCAGCCAGACTTTCTCACAGCCCACTTCCTCTCCTAGCAAAATGATGTTGAGAGCAGCCATAGCCTCAACACTATGGTTATATTGAATGCCCAAAGGAGATTCAATCACACCAACATAATAACCATTCTTATATCTTATTATGCCTCCTCCTCCAGCAGTACCCGGGTTTCCCTTCGTGGCCCCATCAAAGTTAGCTTTAACCCAACCTTCAGGGGGTGAAGTCCAAATTGCCAAAGATCTCAGATTGACATGACTATCTTTTCTGTCATTTTCCCTCTTATCAAGTTTAGACTCAGGTTTAAAGGTTGAGAAGTTTTCTTCCAGCGTCCTACAAACTTGGTTTCCTACCACTTTAGGAGAGGCTTTCTTTTCTCTGAAAATCCTATTGTTGCGCTCTTTCCAGATTCTCCAACAAACATGAGGAGGGATAAGGAACAAAAGGTCTTTGTCAATAAAGTTCTGAGGTGGGTAGCTCAAATGTGCAACAAAATCCTACCAAACAAAAGGAAAACACCAGTAGATATGCCATTTTCTAAAGATGATTTCCCAAACTTTACGAGTGTGAGGGTAGTGGAGCATAATATGATCACAACACTCAGAGTTTTCAAAGCAAAGACTATATCTATTTACAATTTGTATACCCCTCCTAGAGAGATTATCAAGAGTCAACGATTTATTTTGAATTAAGAGCCAATAAAAGAAATTAATTTTAGGTATAAGATTTTTATGCCACATAAAAGAGCAGGGAGGCCTTTCCTCTCTATCAGAAAGAAAGTTAACAACATAGGTCACAATATACTTTCCATCAGAAGTAGGGTTCCACACTACCGAATCTTGAATGTTATCATTTATGTGCGAGGTCTGAAGCTCATGCTTGAGGGAAATGAGACTATCATCAATTTCTCCCAAATTCTTCCTTTTGTTATCCTATCAGTAAGCATTAAATTTTGTACCAATAGATTCTTTTCTTCTTTTAATTATTTGTTGTCATTCTTGATTGGTGGATAGAGACACAGAGTGGATCCATTCATCATCCCAGAAATCAATTATAGAACCATCTCCCATATTCCATCTTTTACCTTTCACAATCAAGTCTTTGGTAGATTTTATACTATTCTAGATGAAGGAGCCATTAGTATTGTTGTCTTCACCTATAAAGTCCTCCAAAGAACTATTAAGGAAGAGGTACTAACTTTTGATGATAGAGTTCCACTCTTTTTGATCTCCATAAATCCTCCATAGTTGTTTAGCCATGAGGGATTTATTAACTTTTTTAATAGTCCGCAGCCCAAGACATCCCAAATTTTTAGGCTTACAAACTTTATCCCACGAAACAAGGCTCATTCTTTTCTTTTCCTCAACCCCAGACCAGAGGAATCTTTTTTGATTTTTTTCAATTTCATTAGAAATTTTATTGGGAATTTTAAATATGTTCATTGCATAAACAAGGAGGTTCTGAAGAGTGTATTTCAATAATTGGAGTTTACATGCATTACTGAGAAGCACCCCTTTCCATCCAGAAAATTTGTTGTTATATCTGTCTATTAGAGTATGCCAGAAGCTTTCCAGAGTATTGGAGCAAAGAGGTAAACCCAAGTAAGAGGAAGCGATTTTCCAAATGATACAACCAAGAATAGTAGAAATTTTCTTTTGTCTTTCTTCAGGAGTATTTATGAAGAAGATGGAACTCTTAGTCCAATTGACAAGCTGCCATGTAGCCTCAATATAGGTAGATAGACCTTTCTTCAGATTTCTACCTTCTTTAATTATCGACTCTCCCATGATAAGAGAATCATCCAAAAATTTCTCATGAGAGCTAATGAGTCTGGCTGAAGATGGTTGAATGTCTTTTATTTCATCTTTTTCCACCATTTTGTGGATATACCTTCTAGGGCACTTAGCAAGAATAGAAAAGAAAATAAGAGAGATAGGATCTCCTTGTCTTAACCCTCTTGTAGGTTTAAAAAAAGTAGAGGAACCCCCATTAACTATGACAGAGCAAGAAACAATAGTAACAAGTTGTGTAATAATTTTGATGACCTCCTTATTAAAACCAAAGGATGACAACACCATCTGCAGAAAATGCCAATCAACTCTGTCATAAGCCTTAGAGAGGTCCAGTTTCATCATGAAACCCTATTTTTAGCCTTTTCCAGAGAATGAATATTCTCATGATCCAATATGATACAGTTAAGGATTTGTCTCCCAGGAACAAAGCCATTTTTCTAGGGAGAAATAATATTTGGGAGCAACTGGAGTAGTCTAGAAGTAATAACTTTAGACATTATCTTGTATATAGAATTGCACAAGTTGATAGGTCTAAATTATTCCACAGTGCTGGCTCTTGGTTTTTTAGGGATAAGAACCAGGAAGGTAGCATTTAATTCCCTAAGAAGACATCTAGTACCAAATAATTCTTTAACAACAGCCTGAACATCTTGACCAATGATATCACAGAATTGTTGGAAGAACAACATAGGGAAGCCATTAGGGCCAGGAGATTTTTCTCCTTCAAAAGAGAAAACAACATTTCTGATCTCCTTGTTCGAAGGAATATCTTGGATCATTTTGTTAGAAGGATCATCAACCAAATTAGGGATGGTAGTAATAATTTCATCTTGATTAGGTCTATTCAAGCTACTATCCTTAGCAAGCAGTTCAGAGAAGTATCTTAACATTTTTGATCTGATATCTTCTTCCTTCCGAATAGTTTTACCTTTAGATTGGAGATTTGTTATCCTATTAATAGCTTTATGTTTCATGGCTTTCATGTGGAAAAATCTTGTATTTTTGTTCACTGCCTTAAGCCAAAGAGCTCTAGATCTCTATCTCTAGAAAGATTCCTCCTTGGAGATTATGTTATGATAATCTGCAGTAAGAATGTTTTCCTTAATTTTAGTTTCCTTTTGTATAGTCGGAAAATGGAAGCCCTTCCATTTTTTTCTTGTTTAGCCTTCTGAGTAAGTGGTTTGGGGTCATGAAAAGCACCTTGAATGGGTTCATGATCTTGACATGGCTTCCCTCCTATTATGTCCCTCTTTCCACTCCTGTTTAGCCTGATTTCTGCATTCTAAACTGCAGACTGGTGACTCTGGGCTTCAAGGTCAGGGTTGACCTTTCAGGTCTACGTCGACCTCAACCCTAACCTAGGTTAGGGTTGACCTCGACCCTAACCTAGGTCAAGGTTGACCTCAAACTTGACCCAGGGTTCAGATCCTGTGGTCTCACAGTTTTGGATGTCGGTCTTTGCAAAAAGTATTTTCCTTCTTCTGGGTCAACTGTTTTGGCTTCTGAAGTGTCGATTCCTAAATTATATTTAATATAGGTCCTCTCCTAGGGGTAAATACTTTAATGGAAATTTAATGCTCCTATGTCGGCCTCCTTAGAAGATTGTGCCCTAGTTTCATATAAAAGGGAGCCTTCTCCTCTCATTTTCTCTAACCATCACTAAGTGATATTGAGAAAGGAAGTCCTCTATTGAAGCCTATGCATCCTTGAGAAATTGAGAAACATCATCAAGAAAGATTTCAAGAAATAATTCATCAATTCAAGCATCCATTTTCATGAAGGAGATCCATTGGAGGCCATTGAAGGATTCAAGCTACATAGTGCCCTTTTGGTGATCTCTCCATCTACCTTCTTCCAAGCTTATTCCAAATTCAAGAACCCATTCAAGACTTGGTGTTGGAGATCTACAAGAAAGAGATTGAAGACATCCTACCTTTCTACATTCCACATTTTGAAGCCTACTTGTGGATCCAAGGATTCAAATCTGCCACAAGGACTTTTACAAGCAAGGTGAATTTAAGCATTTACTTTGTCTATTTCTACAATTTCAATTACATATATTTGAGGTTAATTCCAAAATTGGGGTTTGACTAAGGCAAACCCCTCCCCCACAAAAAATAATCCTCTTTTTCTTGTAGGTACAGGTTCAGAACAGGAGATTTGAGACCAGATCTGGATACCCTTTTCGTCTTTCTTTCAGACAGCGCGAACAGATTCTCTGGCAGACCTGTGCAGGTCAGGGTTGACATTTGTGGGTCAAGGTCGACCTTTTTCATAATACGACATCATAATGGAAAAATATTTTTGGGTTTTGTTTGTCTCTACGTTCCAGTTCGGGATCAACTGTCAGTTTTTCCAGAAATAGTCTACAAACCTCAGAAAATGACATTCTTTGATTTGCAATATTTCAAGGTTAGTGCATTTCTCCTTTTTTTTCAATTACTGTCATATATCATTTCTATACATATAATTAATAGAATTTAAGATATCCTTCTTGTTATTTTCCTTTCTGAACAGTTGATTCATTTGTGCATTAACCCTTCTCTTGGGTTGATCAACTTGGATCTTCCATTTGTGCATTTGGGAATAAAAGAGGAACATCTTATCTTCTCCCTAATAACAATTGCAATACACAATCAATTAAATTCAAGTAAATATGAAGTAGGGTTAAGGAATTCAACACACTTTAATTAAAT
>MU223708.1:2560464-2576151 GCA_018584345.1 Thuja plicata | reverse complement strand
TCTTTATGTCCATATCCATTTTATCTCTTGCACTGCTTTCTACTATGGCTTTAAGAGATATCTGAGTCATTGTAGGTTTTCCTTTGTCTAGATAAAGGTCTGCAACCTTTCCAACTATATGGTGATACAACTAGATGATCAGTGATCCAAACATGAATGTTTTTCTTCTGTCATGTTTGATGATTCTGATATTTTCAATCAATTGATCGTGCAAGACCTCACATAGACTATATTGAGTGTTTTCCTTCACAATTCTGATAGCTACAAGGACTGTTGCTGTAGAGAAACTATTTAACCTGCTTGCTTGCTGAAACTTGTATCCAAGTATCATTGTCACGAGTTTAATGTCATCCTCCTTCATAGGATCGACTGTCATTCCGCGCCTATCACTTCTGGACAAACAAAATTGCTCAATCTATTTCTTTACATCCTTACCTGTGGGAAATAGTAGTCTAGTCATTGGAAGTCCAGTTAACTGATGGATTAACTCTGCAGTGATACGGACAGGAACATCACCAATCTAAAAGAGATTATCATGAATTCTTCTTAATAGAATCTTTACCCATTCTAGTTCTTCAAACTCATGCGCATTCGAATACTTCAAAATAGGGTTATCTTGTAGGTGCACAAATTCATCCTTGAATGTGAAGTCCTTATTTAACATTGATGCCATATGAGAAGCTATATTATCATCTCCTAATGACTCCTTCTTACAGTATATGTACGCGCGGATATCTTCCACGTGAACAATGGCAAGCGGGGTCTTGGAGAAAGCCCCTTCTACATCATCCAGTATGGATTTGAATGGATGCTTCTTAAATATAAACCCCTTCCTCTCTGCTACATCAAACACAACTGGGGTCGCCATACTTACTTGGAGTTTGCTTATGTAGGGTTTCCATGAAATTTTGAAATGGCGCGACTGCTAGGACTCCACTTAAAACTAAATATCCATTCGTTCTAACTGCCAAACTATTTATGCCTTCATTATTTGATGTCTTAGTACTCTAATGCTCTTCAATTTGTGTGCTCTCGAATGTAATTGTAAAAATGATCGACTACGAACTTCTTTTTATACGATCTGCTGCATTTAATGCTTGCAACTATACATAGAGATTTCCAAACTTTGATCCTGATGTAATTTAGATAATGCATGAATGCATATAACTGTAATCTATGCTTTTAACCATGAATCCAAAGGTGCATACTCATAAGTAAGTACACCAACCGCGCAGGGGTTCTGAGCTAGAATAGCTCCCACTAAGACAAAGGTCTTTTCAACTGGAAGTAGAGAGTGCATCTACTGAGGATGCATAAACTACTTTGTCAACATTATTGTCCTTCTTAACTTCAACCCATATCTTGCTTGAATCTTCATTTGCTTTGACAAAATTTACTTCTCCTTTCTCTTCAAATAGTGACTTTTTAGGATCCTCTTGTTTCTGAGTTTTGGATCTGCAAAACCTTGTGATATGTCCAGCCTTTCCACATGTGTGAAAAATGATAGGAGGTCTGATGTTCTTTCTCATCATGCTGCATTTCTTTGCTGTGTGTCCATTGTAGTTGCATATCTGACATGTAATGTTTTGCAAATTTCTTGAGAGTTGATTTCTTTGATTGTTTTGATTCATACTTTTGTGATTTTGCTGATGTTGATTCTTATGACTTGTTCTGCAATGTATAGCCCTGTGACCAAAATTGTTACTGGAGTAACAATAACCTTTAAAAGGTCTTACCTCTTTGCAATCTCTTGCCAAATGCCCATGTTTATTGCATGCATAACAAGTTCTGTTAACTTGATTTCTCTTTTAGGTGGTTTAGATATAACTTCTATAGTATCTTCAACTTTCTTAGCTTCTGAAGATGCTTCAAGTGTTTTTTCTTTCTCTTGTGATGATTTAATTTCATCTTGAGCTGTACTGAATCCAAGACCAGTAGTTTTCCCTTTTTTTCTTTGAACATTGAGCTGGGATTGAATCAAATCAGAACTTGTGTGGAGTTTATCAATCTTATCCTTTTCTTTTGTTAATTCAGATTCCAAGTTCTTCTTCATGTTTTCCAATTCCAAGACTTTCATGTTTTCCAGCAGAAGTTCCTCTTCAAGTTGATTTCTTTCTTTGATCTTGTCTTCAATGGTGTTCTGGCTATCTATAAGTTGTTCCTCCAGATCTTCAAGTTTATCTTTTAGAGATTTGTTCTCTTCATTAAGATTTTTGACCATTTGTCCTAGATCACTTGTAGAACAATCTTTCATATCTTTTCTTAGCCTTTTAATAAGTATTTGAGAGCCATCATTTTTCAATCTTAGTTCTTCATTTTCCTTCTCAGATCTATCAAGATCTTCAAGAGTTGTTTCAAGATTCTTTTTCAAATGTTTTTCTTCAGCTAAGTCCATGATCTCCTCAAGTGGTTAAACTATCTTTCAGAGGACTAGAGCTCTGATACAAATTGTTAGAAACACTGAGAGGGGGGGTGAATCAATGTTTATCTTTTAATTATATTTCAGCCAATTAAACATGAAACAAATATGCATTCAAGAATCTTAACACAAGAACACATAAAACATGATATGATTACGGAGAACCTTGATCAGAGGAAAACTCCGGTGGATATTAGTACCCACAAAATATTGTACTAGGTATAATGAACCTATTAAAGTTCCTTTGCCCTGTTAGAAGCAGTCTTTACAATTTGAGTACAATGACCTGGTTAAAGGTCTGACCCTGTTAGGAGTCTTTTAAAAAATCCTGTTAGGGGTGTATGGCTCACTACCCAAATAATATGAAGGCTATAACCCTCTGAATGTTGATATGCATTATATCAAAAATGAACTGTTGTAGTGACACTGTTGTCTGATCAGTTCTGTGTATGCATGGATGCTCTTATTTCTTCAAAGAGCTATATCATCTTCTGAATTCATTATACTATCCCTCTGTAACTTCTTCTTACACAATAATTTACACTTGTAATATATCTTTACATTACATACTTATATCTTCAAATCGGAATAGGCGCAACCCAAAACAAATCATTACTCGGCCCTAAAACAAGAATACATAACGCTTTCGAACAAGTCAGCCCAAGCGTGTTTACTATAACATTAATTACTTTATTACAAGCTTATAACTAAAGGTGCTTAGCCATTACATTATAGAATCATACACGCTGATCAAAACTGTAGTCGGCTTCCATGCTCTGTTTCCTGGACTGCAGGTCTACTAATCTGTCTGTAACTTTTCCGTACTGATGTTCCGTACTTTGCATTTTTGGATCTAGCATGTATATACAATATAGAGTATATACCTAAGAACGCATGTTCTGGTGTGATCTCTAACACATGCACTGATGTGCTGATCTCTGTATCTCTTTGTCTATCGTATTTTCTGTACTCAGTCATTTTATCTTCTAAGTTATCTTTGACAGAAACTTAGTATGACTTTGTTGCCATGATTGACAACACAAAATAAGTCATGCTTCCTCAAGAATTCAACTTGCCAATAGGTTAAGGAATTCAACACACTTTAATCAAATCAAACAATAATTAATAATCAAATTATCTTATCCCCGTGCATATTCCTAAAATTCCTAAACACCCCATTTCATATCATACACCTTTGAAAGACCCTCCTTCTGGATCCTATTTTGAATTTCATTCTGCAAATTACCTTTCTACTGGAAGATATCCCCAAACACTTCCTTGTTCCAACTTTTCAGATTACTTTTAATAGTGTTCATTTTCTTAGCAACTCTATACATTGTTCCCCCTTCAATAGTATAATTCCACCGTTCCTCAATCTTATTTTCTAATTTAGGGTGAGCTAGCCACATTCGTTCAAATCTGAAGAGAAATTTCTTTCTGGTCTGGATCAGATTAATATTTAGGGTTATAGGATAATGGCCAGATCAAATACGAAGCTTAGCAGAAAGAGTGCAAAAGTACTTAGACAGTCAGTCATTGGTTAAGAGGGCTCTATCCAGTTTCACTTGAATTAATTCCTTCCCAGTACGTCTATTAGACTAGGTATAGTCAATACCCTCCAAATCAATATCTAACAGAGCTTCCTCATTGATAAAATCCATCAAATCAGATCTACTGTCCATTTGGGAATTGATCCCCCCCTTTTTTCCTCATTCTTGAGAGGAGTGTTAAAGTCTCCCATAATCATCCATCTGATTTCATGAAAGAGATTAAGAATATCTTTCAATATTTTCTTATAATTTTGTCTACCACCTCTAGTGTTAGGGGCATAAACATTGATCAAATTCCAGCTAACATTCTCTTTGAGGTAAGTGATCTTGATGACTAAAATATTCTTTTCACTATGAATTAAATTGCACACAACATTTTAATTATTCCAGAAAATCCCTATACCACCTGAAGTTCCCTTAGAATCACCACCTATACTCCCATAATCTTTAGAAACATGCATTCTTTCCAGTTTTTCTTTAGTCATTTTGGTTTCTTGAATGAGAAGAATATCAGGTTTTCTATCTCTGACCATATTCCTAAGAACATCCTATTTATGGAGGCTATTAAGCCCTCTTATATTTCAAGAGATAACTTTCATATTAAAGACTTCGAGAACATATCTCAGGGATGGTACATTGTTTTCCATCTACTATATTCTATTTTTCTTCCTACTCTCTTTTCTTCTTTTGTGATTCCCTTCCTTTCTTACTCTTAGGGGTTCCAACATCAGCCTTAAATTGTCTTCTAGTTTGTACTCCCCCTTGACTATGGTTTCATGTTTTTTAGCTGATTCACATGAGATACTTTTGTTCTGGTCTCCTTTTTTGCCTGAAGATTTGTTGATATTTTTATTATTCTTTACCTGTGACCAAGGAACTTCTTGGTTGACCAGGTTTCTCTCTGAACTCAAGTTTGTCTCCAGGTTATCTTCTCTCCAAAAAGTTGCAATAGGGGATAATGAGTCATCCTCACTATCTTCTGAAGAATTTCCATTGATGTCAAGTTCCCCGGTGATTCCTTCATCAGGAATAGGATAAACAACAGTAGGAGAGGATAAAGGTTCTGGGCCATTCATATTGATCGTGTTAATAGTAGCTTCAAACCCCTTCTTCTTAGGTTGACCCTGCTCTTGACTAGAATCCACAATGACAACTTGAACAATACTAGTCTATTTATCCAAAGTGATTTGGTTTTCAGGTTGCAAATTTTCCTCTGATTCATTACTAGGTTGTTCAAAATTGGTTTGATTATCTGGTAGAATATTTACCTCTAATTCATTACTCTTCCCCCTCTCTATTTTGTTCTCCTGATGATCAGTATCAGGATTAATAGAAGTAATGATTTTTTCCTTCCATACTTTTTTATGTTCCCTTTTAAGATCTTCTTTTTCTTTAGACCTTTTAAGTGGGCAATATTTAGCCCAATGTCCAACTTTTTTGCAGGAAAAACAAGCAAAGGGAAGTGAATCATATTCAAAAGATTGGATAGTTACTTCAGTGGTGGATTTTTTTTTTCATTATTTCTTCTTTTGGTAGTGAGTTGTTATTCAACTGTGATAGTTAGTTCTTCTATTATGAGTAGTGAGCCCTACTGGTAGTAAGTCTACATATAGTGAGCATATTGGTAGTGAGGATCCATTGTAAAAATCACCTTTACCAATGTCACCTTAACCAAGGTTTCATATTTGAGAATTTTCCCATCTTGAGTTTTCTACATAATAATCTAGTGTTCATTGTGTATGGTGTTCTTATTCACTTTCATGTTCATATCTATTTTATTTATTTGATTGAATTAAGATTTATTTGAATTTATTAAGTTTGATTAGGATAATTGATTCACCCCCCTCTCATTTATTTGGACTACTCAACAATTGGTATTAATGCTTTGGTTCCTCAAAGGAGAGCTTAACTGCTTGAGGTAGATCTGATGCGGCACAAACTATCTATTCCTATGTTTGATGGATCTGACTATGGTTTCTGGAAAGTGCATATGAGAGGTTACCTAATTTCCTTAGCTACACTACTTGAAAATTTATTAAGACAAAATATGTTGTATTGAGAAATGGTCCTACTTTCACAGATAAAATTGTAGCCTATAAAGAGAATGAAAAAGAGGGCATGTATGCCATCTTCAGTGCTTTATCAAAGATTGAGTTAACAAAATTTATTTCATTGAACACTTCTTATGAAGTTTTTGAAAAATTAAAAGAGATCTATGAAGGAAATTATAGAGTTAAATTATCAAAGAAGTTGACTGCCAAGCGCAGATATGAAAATTTGAGAATTGAAGAAGGTGAATATATAGAAAACTATTTTTAGAGAGTTGAGAGTGCAGTAAACGAAGTAAAATGTCAAGGAGGCACTCTAACAAATGAAGATGTTGTGCAAAAGATTCTGATGACTTTACCAGAAATCTACAATGACAATATCTTAGCTCTTGAGAAAGTTTATGATTCAAAGAAATTTACCAGAGAGAAACTCTTTGGTACTTTGACCACCTTTGAGTTGAGGAAATTCAAAAAATAAAAGGAGAAAAGAGAAACAATCGTTATAGCTAAAAAGAAGAAAGATGATCCAGATAGTGCCAGTTTAGATTATTTGGAAGCAAATTTCACAAGGAAGGTGAAGAAAAGTACTGACAAATACAAATGTATGTTACATATTAAATATTTTAGATCAGGAAAGATTGGTCATACAGCAACTAGGTGTCCAGAAAAAAGGAAGAAAACAAAATTTCAAAAGATTCAATAGGAAGGCCTATTATGTTAATGAAAATTCTAATGTGTGAGATGATGAATTAGATGAAGAAGATTGCTTATTTTTGGTAGAAAAAGATGAACCTAGATTGGATATTTCTAAATTTATTTGGGATCTAATAGTCACACTAAAAATGCATTATATGTTAGAAGAAAAAGAGATGAATGGTTGATTGATGGTGGATGTTCAAATCATATGACTGATGATAAAAGTAAATTTGTGAAAATTGAAGATTAGGATGGATGTCCTATTAGATTTGTAGATGACAAAGCAAAACAAAATGTAGGAATAATCTCTATTACTTTTGATGGAAAATATAACACTAACAATGTATACTATGTGAAGGGTCTATATCATAACCTATTGAGTGTTGGACATATGAGAATAAATGGTTATGATGTTGTATTTCAGGATTATGGTTGTGAGATCTAGAAGAATTTTGAAATTGTTATTGTTGCTAGGAAAAAGGACATGTGGAAATATGTATCAACTAGAAGGAGAAAACATATGATTATTATCACAGTTCGATGATAGTTGGCTCTAGCACCGAAGGATACGTTGTATTAACTCTGACAATTTGGTAAGGATAAGTTCAACAAGAGAAGTTAAAATATTTTCCAAGACTAAAAATACCAGACCCCATTATCTTCAAAGGATTTCAAGAAGGAAAGCAGACAAGAGAAACTTTCAAAGAAAAAGAAAAATCATCTACTGGTGTATTGGATCTTGTACACACTAACCCATGTGGTACAACATGAACAAGAACCTTACGAGGTGAGAGATATTTCATTCTTTTAATTAATGAATATTCTAGATTAACATGGGTAACATTCTTAAGAGAAAAATCATAGGCATTATTAAAAATCAAGATATTCAAAGAAAGATTCAAGAATGAAGATTCAAGAGAAAGATCAAATATTTGATATCTCATAGAGGAGGGGAGTTTACTTCTAATGAATTCAATAATTGTTATGAGGAACATAGCATTAAGAGATAACTATCTTCCCTTAAGACACCACAATAGAATGGTGTAGTGGAAAGAACATGAATCAAATAGTTCAAGAAGCAACCAGAATAATGATCAAAGAAGTAAGTCTACTAGAGGTTTATTGGAGAGAATCTATACACACAACATTATACACTCTTTAACAATAGTAATTTTTCAGAGGAAGTATGGAAAGACATCATATGCACTATGGTATGGAAGAGTTCCAATGATAAAATATTTCAAAACAATTGTAAGCAAATATTGTTGATGAAGGTATATTTTTGGGATACTCTACGAAGACAAAAGTGTATTGGGGTTATAACCAGAGGCTAAATAGGATAGTTGAAAGTTTGAATGTGAAGGTTGATGAAGGTATCCACATAATTTTTTAAAAACATATCCGATATAAATCAGACGAGTCAGATGAAAAAGAAAAGGAAGAAAAGAAATAAGAAGAGACAAAGGAAGCTCTGACATCTACAAATAAAACCCCAAGCTATATATAGAGAAACCACTAAGGAGTAAATCGACTCAACAATAACTTCTATTATATTTCCTCTTGGAGACTGAACCAAAGACTTTTGAAGAAGAGCGTAATGATCAAAATTGGGTAAGAACAATGGAAGAAGAACTGAATCTGATTGAGAAGAATTAGACCCGGGAATTGGAGCCAGACTGATAGACAAAAATGTAATCAGAAAAAAGTGGGTATTCAAGAACAAACTAGATAAAAATGGAAAGCTAATAAGGAACAATGCAAGACTAGTTAGTGAAGGATACACTCTGATCAAAGGTATTGAATTTGAAGAAACATATGCCCTTGTTTCCTGGATGGAAGTTCTCATAATATTCTTAGCTTTTACATCCTTTAAAGTTTTCAAAGTTTATCATTCTTGAATGGAGAATTGAAGGAAGAAGTTAATATTGAGAAACTTAAAGGATTTAAGTCAGGAAGTGATCCATATGTACTTTATAGATTGAAGAAAGAATTATATGGACTAAAGTAGGAACCTAGAGCCTAGTGCGACAGATTAGACAAGTCTATGATTGGACAAAAAATTTAAAAGGGGTTTTTTGACAACTTAAACTACAAAGTTGACTCATATCAAATTCTAATTGTTATAGTCTATGTTGATGACATAATATTTGGAGAAAATGATTATATGTTTTGCAAATGAAATGCAGTAGGAATTCAAAATATCCATGATTGGTGAGTTAAATTTCTTTCTTGGATTACAAGTGAATCAAAATAGTAAAGTGATTTTTGTTCTCAGTACAAGTATACCAAAAAATTATTAGAGAAGTCTGGATTGGGAAATTCTAAACTCATTTGTACACCTATTGTAACTAGACACAAGTTGGAAAAAGATGATGACTCACCCAAATTTGATGCAAGTAAATATAGGTCAATGATTGGAGGATTGTTATATTTGACTAATACTAGACCATACATTATGTATGTTATTTGTTTGGTGGCCAAATTGCAACAAGAACCAAAAGAATCACATGTTGTTGTAAAAAGGATCTTTAGATACTTGAAAGGAACAAAAGAGTTTGGATTATGGTACCCCAAAGATTCAAATTTTACTTTGATAGCTTATATTAAGGTAGCTTGGGCCAGATGTGTTGATAACAGTAGGAGAACTAGTGGTCGAGATTATTTCTTTGGTTCCTAGATGGTTGCATGGTCAAGTAAGAAACATGATTTTGCATTATTATGTACTGCTGAAGTTGAAAATGTTGCAACATCTTCATATTGTACTTAGGTATTTTGGATGAAACAAATGCTGAAGGAAATTGGCATATTATTTTATGAGCTGATCTTAATTATGTGTGATAACATGAGGGCCATAACATTTCAAAAAATATAGTACAACACCCTAGAATAAAATATATATCCATTAAATATGATTTCTTGAGAAAAAAAGGTATTGGAAAATGAGGCGAGACTTGAATATGTACCTACAAAAGAGAAGATTGCAAACATTTTCACAAAACCATTATACAAGAATGCTTTTGAGTATCTCGAGTAGAGGTTGGGGGTTCTACCCCTTTCTAATCTGAACTAATATGCATTGGGGTGTGCATTGGTCCAGGTTTTGATATGCTCAATATTATCTAGAGAAATGCTTGGAGGCTTCCTCTTGGGGGAGTGAATTAGGTTTTTCAGGGGGAGTTTTCTCTTTGTCATTATTTTCAAAGGGTGAGAAAGAAAGAGGACTTGATGATGGTACTTCTTTGTTTTCTTTGTTTTTGATGATGTTTCCATCAATAAAAAAGGGGGAGATTATTGAAATATGTTTTTGTTGTTGTTGTTGTTGTTGTTGTTGTTGTTGTTGTCAACATATCTTTGTTGATTAAATAAAGTTTGATGAGGTTTTGTTTTGTGCTTTAGTGATCTGGTATTGGTGTGCTCCATATGTTGTGCTATAATGATCTATATGTGTCTGCTTATCTTGATCCCATCAATGTTTTAATGTAATCAGATACATTCTTTTAGGCCCAGAATGATCTAATATTGGTTGACGTGAGTTTCCAACATGGTATACATTGTAATGTGTTATTTGGCTATGTATATTATGTTGTTTGGGTAGTATGTTGTTTTGAGATAGGTGGTTCGATGTAGTCTACATGTCATTCCTTTTCACTATGGGAATGTTTTGTGGTGAGCTATTTCAAATTATATTTGGCTGACTTAGAAAACTCTAAATTAAAATTATGCTTGGCCAAACTAGAAGTTTATGAGACCTGGAATGGTGTAAGTAAAAGATGATTCTGTTTAATGTAATATACAAATGAGATGAGATGTGATATGATGTGAACCTGAAAAGTTAAATCCAAATATTGTGAAGTATGTGAAAGTGTACAACTAGAGGTAGCGCGTTTGAGAGGATCAAGGGTTTCCTTATTGGAAGATCCTTTTTGTAAAATTCTTAGGTTGTAGTAGGTGATAGTTAACAAATTTAAATTAAATGTATATAAGGAATAAATTTAAGAATATAAACAAAATTGATTCAATATCTTAATGGGAATTTCGACTTTTCACAAATATTCCCTCCTCTTTTCTAAAAGAAGTTGCCTCTTATATCAGAACTATTATATATTTCATAAAACAACTTAATTCCTTTAATTTTTAAAACTTGTATCTTTTCACAAATAAAATATAAATATAAATAAAATCCAATTTTTCCCCATACTTCACACTTCACTTCCTTGTATTCCTCTGTATTTGAGGTAAATGAGGTGCTCGCAAAATATAATTGCATGACATACAAGCAGATTAAACTTCATCTCTCCACAAAGAAGGTAAAAAAATTTAAAAGCAAATTAAGTTTTTGACCCTCACAATTCCCACTTCCCCTATAATTGGTTGGAATTTCTGAAAGAGTAAGTGAGTGCGATGCTACCATCCATTCTTTTCAATACATACCTTTCTACTATAATATAACAGGCAAATTTTCCTTCCATCCCGCTACTACTAAATGATTTATTTAACCTTACATCTCTTCCACCCTGTTCTAATTCATTCCTATCTCGATCTGCCCTTATTTTGGCAATGATGGGCCAGCTAAGTTTCACACCACTAGCCTCTCCTGATTGCCTCCCCAAACGTTTAAACAAAACACTTCCATCATCATCTGTAATATCCTCAGTTACCTCTTCTCCAAACAATAGCCCTTATTCTACCTTTAAGGTTTTCTCCACATCAGCATACTTTCCTCTCATACCTTGAGTAGAGTATATCTCTTCCCAAAACTTCTCCAGATACATTTTGTAGAAGGGACAGTCTATAACCTGAGTCTATACGCAGAATACTTATTAGGCAGCGTGAATAAAACTCGGATTTTCTCTTGAGCCTTACTAGTTATTTCAGTTGTATTTGTGCTCTTAACCATTTCATACGAAGTCTCCATTAAAATAACCAGGTACGAGATAATTTTCTAATCGTTATAATAATAATCTACAACCGTGTGAGAAAATAGCTTTTGTTTGTTCCCTATGAGGTTTTCATTAAAATAACTATTTTGGACACTTGGAAAGTAAAGGATGTGAAATGTTATACCTACTACCAATCTCTTTAGTTTATCTCCCAGCTCTTAGATCAGGCAGACACTTGGCATTTGTGTTTATTATTTTTATATAATTTTTATGAGAAGATTGGAATATTATCATTTAATTTTTTTATAAAAAAAATTTCATTTTTTTTTTTTAATAATTTTGGAAGACTCGTGTATTTTGTATTTTGATAATGTTAAATGAGCATAATTTTTCATCTACTGCCTTTTTTTTTCAAATACTTTCTTAATTTGAATTTTCATGAGTTTATTACTCAACTCTCCAATAATTTGAAATACATGTGTTTATTAGAGAAAATTAATTACATCACAAAGAAATTGATTTTATTGACTAAGCTCATGGATAATTATAAATTAGACCTTGCACATGGCTGCAATGTTTAAAAATGATTGTGAATTAAATTTAATAAAAATAATTAATTTCTTTTTTATAAAAATAAATGTGTTATCTAATAGCCATGTATCATGTGTGTACATATAAGTATTGTCATCATACACAATTGTATCAATATTGAACATTCGAAACACATAAAAGAGACATAGATAAATGTACAAGGATAGATAAACATCTCATTGAGCGAAAGGAAGCTCGTATATCCATGTGGCATACCCACATCATGGAAAGAAAAATAAGGTAAAAACAAGACTCAATGTGCAACATACAAATAGTGTCACTTTCCACATGTTCACTCCTTCAAGAACTAAAAGAAAGTATGGGCAATGACCATTCCACCCCCCCCCCCCCCCCCCCCCTCCCCCCCCTCCCCCCACCAAATAAAAAGAGGGATGAAAACAAAAAATTATAAGTGGGATAATTAATTCCTAATTGACATGCTAAATATTATTAGTAGCACCAAGAACCTATTTAGTCTACATTGAATAATATTATAAAAATTATGGAATGTTATGTGTCGTATGTATTCATGTATGTGTGCACTAGTTAAGGGGGAACTATGAAGTCTCTTGTTTCTCATGTGATGATCCTTAGGAATGAACCCTCGAGGCTTATTTCCAAGTTGGGAGATGTGAAGATTACCACTTTAAGTGTAAGTGTAAATGGCGGCCTGGAGTCATTGCCACCATGGTGATTGAATAAATTATGAAGTTGTCGCTTCTGTGGTGATTGAATAAATTATGGAGTTGACATTTCTATGGTAGAACAAAGATGCTTAGCCAATTAAGTCCATACATCTTTTGATTTAAACATAAAATTATAGTAGCAATCAAAAGTTTGTTGTTACAAATACTCCTAGTTCTATGAGGATTCCCACTCTTCTCCCTCAAAAAGTTCATGTTTTTGAAACATGAATATTCTCAAGATGAGGAAACTCTAGTGGAACACTCTCTCACCATTCCTCAACCATCACCATGCACGTCTAAATTTTTCAAGATATTTCCCTCTGAGAGGGGACATAACCAGGATGTTTTTCACAGGAAACATCAAAATGGACATTGGGACATCCTCAAGATGCCTAAGCATACCTTGAACCTAGATGAAGATTTCAAGTACTATATTTAAATAGTGTTTTTCCAAATATTCCTTGTCTTTCTTCATATTGAGAATTATTGAATTCTTCATCAGATCCCTTGATCAACTATTTATAGTTTTTTTAGACATCCTTGTTAAATCTACCAATCCTATCTTTTATGTTTTAAAAACTTAAGTTGGAAAACCCTTTAGATAAAAAGCCTAATCTCTAATATTGTTAACTCCCCCATTTTGATGTCATCCATTTCTTCACTCCACAAGCCCTAGTCATGGATGTATAAGTCTACATACAAGGTCTTGTAGGAATAGGCTTTTGATATCTAAAGCTAGAAGCATTTGTAATATGCTAAGAGGACATTCATAAGAAACTTGAATAGGGTTATCCCCAAATTTATTTCATGTTTTCTATTCATAACTTCTTCATATCTCAACTTACATAGGTTTGATAAATTTTTCCAAATTTTCCTTGTCTTTCTCCATATTGAAGATCCATGGAGTTGTCATTAGATCATTTGTTCAACTTTTTATAACTTATTTTTCAAGTAAAATGTTTATTTGTAATGACCCCCCACCACCTCCCTATTGTTGTCAAACCCCCACCCAAAACTTAGACCCCCATACCCTTTTCACTAAAATCCATCCCCTAGTCCTTGCATATAAGAAAACTTTGTGGAACACTAAAAATACCTATTTTTTATCATTTAAATTTCTCGTAATTATAATTTATATATCAACCCAACTCTTATTTATCTAGATTAAGTGTAATTAATTATATAAATTAATTTAATTTGTCTATACAATTTTAATGTTTTACAACATACCAAGTTTCTATACAACTAGAAATTTTGAACATTTATGTTTCAAAAAGTTATAATCTTCATAAAATGCAAATAACATTCACTCCTTTTTTTTCTCTTCTTGATACAATCTAACTTAGTCTTTGACTTTTATTCACCCAAAATTTGAGCCTAATATGCTTCAAAAAGATATTGGTTCAATCTTGTAATGGAAAATAAATAACAATAACTTTCTAAATATTGGTTTTCTTGACAATTGGAAAAATTAGGCTATTGCGAGCCTAGTTTATCTTCGCCATTGAACTATTGTACATGAGCATAAAATGATGTTAGAATTATTAAACTTGCAGCCCAAGGAAATGATAATCAAACTATTTGGAAATGTGAGTTATTCTTTAATTTAAGTTTTATCTACTTGAAGTTCATTCAAAAGCATGTGGAGTCAACAAAATTGGAGCACTCAATATTGATTGAAAAATATTATACCAACTCTAGTTTCTATGAAGTTTATTCAAAAGCATGTGGATTCAATGTGATTGTGGCAATCAATATTGATTAAAAAAATAATATTAAACCAATTCAAGCTTTTGTGAAGTGTATTCAAAAGCATGCGGAGCAAGTAAAATTTGGCGCTCTAAATTGATTGAAAAATAGTATACCAACTCTTCTTTCTATCTAAAAATGTAGATATGTTAGAAAGAGTGAACTTATTAAAAACCAATTAAGTAACTATTGCAAGGTTGTCTAATGGTCGCCTTTTCAATAAATAGAAATGAAAACATTATTATATAAAGTCTAGTATAATATGTATATACAAGTCTTCAAATATGCATTACATAAAAAATTTAGAAAATTGAAGTTAAATTTAAAATTTAAAATTAAACTAATTGGCATAAAATATCTATAATATAAATGCTTCTATCCATTTACAAATTTTGTGCTATATAACTTCTGAAGTTCTGAGAAATTGCATTTTTTTCATCACTTGAAAAAGTCTTCTAAAGAGCATAGTGAATTACTCAAATAAAAGAAATCACTAGAGTCAAAAGACATTTGATGTAATGACAAAATTCACATTATAGATACTTAAATGATACTGAATTAATAAAAAACAAAAGAAATCACAATTTACAAAAGAAAAAATTTATAAATATAAACAAATATAATCTAATATACTTTAACAAAAAAAATACCAGTCATATGCTAGATGTGCTCTTCCTTCTCATAGAAGGAGCCTCGCATCTAACCATGCCATAAGAATTGATGAAGTGACATGATTTCTCGGAATGAAAAATGCATCTCCCCAGAAACAGATTATAACACATTATAAAAACAATTATGTCTTGTCCCTCACAGTTCCCACTTCCCCTTTATTTGGTTTGAATTTCTGAATGAATAAGTGCAATACTTCCATCCATTCTTTTCAATACATATCTTTCAACTACAACATAACAAGCAAACTTCCCTTCATTCCCAATGCCTTTAAATGATTTCTTCACCCTTACATCTCCTCCTCCTCGTTTTAATCCATACCTATCCTGATCTGCCCTTATTTTGGCAATGATGGGCCAGCTAAGTTTCACACCAGCAGTATGTCCCGATTGCCTCCCC
>MU223708.1:2518333-2548287 GCA_018584345.1 Thuja plicata | reverse complement strand
ATATATATATTCTAGTGAGCTTCAGATTAGTGACTCTTGTTCATTATAATGAAAGGCATTTTATAGTAAGTGATTCAAAAAAAATCTTAATAACAACGCTTATCATATAAATTGATGGTCATAGCTAGTGATTTAAGTTAGCAAAAAAGAAGGTGAAGCATTAAAGGTAATAAGTAACAGATCAAAAGTGTGTGAAGATAACCAACATAAGCCATATAAGAAATTGGTGTGGTCTCTTTAAAATAGTTAAATCTTTTGTTTAATGGATTTTAGGAAGACCATGTAAATATGTGTCTTCTCACTTATTTTGTTATTTTGTTTTATTTCTCTTATTACTACTTTGCCACTAATTTTGTGCTGCATAATTTAATAATTCTAGGTTTATGCTTTCACTTACCCAAAAAGTGGTGTCAAAGCGACTACTTTGCAACAAGTGAGTTAGGATTTGGTGTTGATTTTGCGACAATAAATGGATAAGGTTTTGAATGCAAGATTTGAGGTGGAGAAATTTAATGGAAAGAATAATTTTGAGTTGTGGAAACTCAAGATGTGTGATTTGTTAGTGCAACAAGAATTGCACAAGGGATTGGTAGGAAATTTAAAGAAACCTATAGATATGTCTAATGAGGGCTAGGAATATCTAGATACGAGAGCTCTCAGCACATTTTAATTGTGTTTAGTAGATGAAGTTCTTTTTAATATTGCTAGAGATGAATTAGTAATTGGCTGATGGAGCATAATGGAGGCTCTTTTCATGACAAAATCTTTGAAAAAATTAAATTTATTGAAAAGGAAACTATATGGTTTGTGAATGAGGGAAGGTATAAAAATTGATGATCATTTAAATATTTCCAATAGTGTTATTCGTTAATCATCTTGAATGGGAGTAGAAATTGAAGATGATGCCAAAAAGTCACACTGTTCTGTTCATTTCCCAAATCATGGAATCACTTAGACACTTCCATTAGATGTAGCACAACTAACATCCTTGAATTTGATTCTATTATGAGAGTCTTGTTGTCTTAAGAGTTGTGTAGGAAGTCTATTATATAACTGTCAGAACTATAAGTAATGGTGGCTAGAGCTCAATCCATTGAAAGAGGAAAGAATTCGAGAGGTACATCAAGATCTAATTAAAAAGGTGAAAATGACAAGGGAAGATGTTGGTATTGAAATAAAACAAGGAATATCGAGAAAGATTGTTGGAAAATAAAATAAGAGAATGAAGAATCCAAAAAGGAAGAAAATTTGGTTGAGGTAAGTATAGGTATGGTCATTAAAGTATCATCTTTTTGTAATTTTGTACAACATCTACGGAATGGTTATTAGATTATAGTTCTTCTAATCATATGTGTTCACATAGAAGTTGGTTTTCAAATTACCAAGCTATTAATTATGGTGTATTTCTTTTGGGAATAAATGCTTGATGTAAGACTATTGGGATTGGGAGCATTAAGATTAAAATGTTTGACTGTATTGTCAAGACATTAGTACAAGTAAAAAAAATACCAGAACTAAAAAGGATTTAATTTTTATTGGAAATTTTTGATTCTAGTCAGTATAGTTTTTCTTGTCAAACTGAAGTGTTGAAAATCTCCAAGGGAATTTTGGTCAACACGAAGGCTACAAAATATGGAAACCTTTATAGGTTAGACGGGAGAACTAAGATAAATTGTAAATAGTGGTGGAATATAATGAAGAAAATTACTCTACTTGTTTATGGCATCAACGATTCGTTTATATGAATGAGAATATGATAAAGGTAATAGTAAAATGTAAGTTACTTTGATATTTAGATTCTCCTAATTTGAATTCTTACAAGCATTATGTCTTTGGTAAGCAATATAGGTAGAAGTTGAAAATTGGTAGTCATTCAAGTAAGAGTATTGTAGAATATAATCATTTATATGTTTGGGAGCCATCCCTCAAATTTCTTTTGGAGGGGCATCATATTTTGTTGCATTTATAGATGATTACTCTAGGAAGGTGTTGGTCAATATTCTTAAAAGTAAATATGACGTGTTTAGTGTATTTAAGTAGTTTAGTATTTTAGTTAAAAGACTACTTGAAAATATATCAAGTGCTTGATAGCCCATAATAGAGGTGAATTCACATACTTGGAGTTCAAAAAATATTGTAAAAAAGTTTGGATAAAAAGACATAAAACCACAGTTCCTGTGCCTGAATAAAATAGTTTTGTTGAATGCATGAGCATGACTCTTTTAGAGAGAGAAAGAAACATGCTTATTAATGCCAAGATGGAGCAATAATTGTGAGTACAAGTAGTTAATTCAACTTACTATTTGATAAAATTTTCACCATAATTTCCAATATATTGCAAGATTCCTAAAGAGGTATGGATAGGTCATCCCTATGATTATTCAAATTTGAAGAAATTGGTTGTGATGCATATGTTTTTATTTCAAAAGATCAATTTTCTAAATTAGACACTAAATCTTTGAAATACAATTTTATTGGTTATGGTAACAGAGTTAAGGGGTATAGATTATGGGATTTTAATTCTTATAAAATCATCATTAGTAGAGATGTAGTATTTGATGAATCTTCTCTAATAAAATTAAATTCTATAGAAGTTAATTTGGAGCAGGAAAAAGAATAAAAATATCAAAAAGTTCAGTTGGAAACTCAACCATACAAAAAAAAGGAGTAGGAAGAAGCTTCTAAATATGAAAATATGGATGCAAAAAATATAGATGAAAATTTGGAATTACCAAAACCATCTCTAAAGAGATCTGCGTGAGTTAGGAGTCCTCCTAAAACAAATAATTATTTTGTGTCATCTGTTTCTCTATTTTCTAATTATGGGAAACCATGACATCATCAAGATACAATAGATGGAACTAATAATTTTGAATGGAAAATAGAAATGAAAGATCAAATGGATACATTAGATAAGAACAAAACATGGGACTTGGTAGAACTTCCAAAGGGTAGGAAAGTTGTTGGTCACTACAAACTGAAGAAGAGCATTGATGATAAAATTGAAATGTATAAAGTAAGACTGGTAGAAAAAGGATTTTCTCAAGAGGAAGGTATTGAAATTTATGAAAAAATTTCACTATTTGTTAGGCTTATTTATATTTGGGTTGTGTTAGCACTAGTTGCATTAGTTGATCTTGAGTTGGATTAGCTAGACGTCAAAACAATATTTTTACATGGAGATTTGGAAGAGGAGATATGTATGAAACAACCAAAAGGATTTTTTCAAGATTGCAATGGAAAATTTATTTGCAAACTAAAGAATTAATTGTCTATCCTAAAGCAATCACCTAGGCAATGGTACAACAAGTTTGATTCCTTCATGGTGAGCTCAAACTTTACAAGAAGTGAGTATGACCGTTGTGTTTACTTCAAAAGTTTAAAAAGTGGTTTATTCATTATCTTAGTATTATATGTTGATGATATACTTGTAGTGAGAAAAATCATGATTGAAATAATTAAGTTACAGGCTCAGTTGACCAGGATATTTTCTATGAAGAATCTAGGAGAAGGAAAACAAATTTTTGGCATAGAAATATATAGAGTCAAGGAACAGGGTAAGCTTTGGTTATCACAATATAAATATGTGGAGAAGATCCTTATAAAATTTTGTTTACTCAATGTAAAATGAGTAAATATCCCTTTAGCTTCTTATTTTAAGCATTCGTCAAGTTTAAGTCCTAATACTAAGAAAGAAAATGATTATATATTAATAGAACAAAAGAGTAGATGGATTAAAGTAACCAGAACATAATGCTATGATTGATTGATATTTTATTCAAAGGTCTGTTACTCTTACAAGTTCCTAACTTTGGCTTTATAAAGTCATTCATTGTTTCATAACTACCTTACAAGAAGCAACTTCCAATTAACTAAATTCTAGCAACTACATTTTTTTATTAACCAAAACTATAAAACTAACATAATTAATGTTAAAAACCAACATTCTCCATCTTATTACATTAATTCAAACAAGAGTGGAAGTTGCAATGGTTTTAAATCCAACCCTTTGGAGAATTTTATGAAGCATCTTCACCAAGCCTCCTCGCTTGCTCAAGAAACACCAAACTGACCACATCAGTGGATTTCCTGACCACATCAATGGATTTCCTGACTGAAAATCTTCAAGTTATTTGTAAACATGAGTTCTCCCACCTCCTCTGCACAGTGAGACACTTTTCCTTTGGAATTGCACATCTAGATCTCCTCTGAGTTTCTCTAATGCCTCCTCTAGTTTTGCACATGAGACACCTTTCCTCCAAAAGTACATGATTAGAGCATAGTCCAGGTTGGAATTGGGAAAATATTGATATCCATTTTTTCTATATTTTCTATATTTCAGTAAACTACATTTTTGAAGGTCTTCGGGGCACTTTGGGGCCTCCACACCTTTGGGAGGATGTACCTTGGTGTGGCTACTTAGTTATAGTTTGAGATTTAATGAAGACCTTTCTAATGGAGTAAATGGTTCACAATTCAGAGCTAGGACTAGAAATTTATGTCTTCTCCAAGTGGGCCTATTTTTATATATAGGTTTTTTTGGTAGTTTTTAATAGTTTATTTGTAATAAACATAATGAGGAATCTTCATTTCATTTCCAAGGGGTTCTATTTTGTGACCCTTGGGATCCATTAGATTTGTATTAACTCTAATTTGGAATAGAATGGGTCACTTTTTGGATTGTAATTCTATTGTTAATCTTTGTGTTTTTCTTTTACATTGAACTTAATAATATTGTAGGTATCACACCAGGTATTGTAATCTTATTTCATAATTCACATCAGTGGTATCAGAGCTAGGTTTTCTCCTTTATGCCAATTTAAATAAATTCCTCCTACCAAAGGTAAGGATTGGATACAAGATTTTTCAAAATATCCACCTTTGAGATACACACGATCAAAGATGTCAGACGATGATATTAAGCAGTTGGTGGAAGAGGATTTAAATAAGAAATTGAAGGATACAATGAGCCAATTTTCATGCCTTCTACAGAATCAACAACCCTCTCGATCAGGAGCATCATTTCATGGAAATACCCCTTTCAATGTGTAGTTATATTTTGACATCCCAAAATTTAAAGGAAAAGTCATTGTTGAAGTTGTTGTTAACTGGTTATCAAAATTAGAGAGATAGTTTTAAGTAAATAATGTCTCAGATGCATAAAAAATAACATTTTCTTTCCTAAATTCTTAAGGTGCTCCCCTTGATTATTGCTCATCAACAGTCTGGCTTTGTTCCTGGTCGATAAATCCTAGATTCAGTTATGGCAGTTCACAAAGTCAATCACTCTTTAGAAGCTGGTAAAAGGGAAGGCTTTCTCCTAAAGCTTGATCTATCCAAAGCCTACGACTGGGTGGACTGATCCTTTTTATTTAAATTTTTGGGTGCTTTTGGCTTTAATAAAACTTTCTTTTGGATCATCTTTCAGCTCATCTTCTTTTCGTCTTTCTCTGTCTTGGTTAATCGATCTCCTTCAAATTAATTCAAAGCTTCTCTAGGTTTGAGACAAGGGGATCCCATGTCACCTATCCTTTTTATTATCTTGCCTGAGTGCCTTGGATGGTCAGTTTCTGCTCATAAGTTATCTGAGAGATTGAAAGGCATCAGGCCTTCCTATAGTTTTGCCATCTTCTCTCATCAATAATTTGTTGATGACACCATCCTGGATGGAGAAGCCTAGGTTATGGAGGCCAAAACTATTAAACATTTACTGGATTCCTATACTAGGGTCACTAGCCAATCTATCACCTGGTGTAAGAGCTTCCTCTTTTTATTAACATGCCAGAGTCTAGACAAAGAAGAATGCTGGAGATTTTAGGGTGTAGTATTGGTTCTCTCCCATCCACCTACTTGGGCCTTCCTTTGGGAGCTAAACCCCCAGAAGGATTCTAGAACAAGATCATAGATAGATTTAATAGAAAATTGGCAGGGTAGAAAGGAATTCTTCTCAGTCAAGCAGGCAATATTCAGCTGGTTAAGTCCACCCTTCAAAACCTTCCTACATATGCTCTTAGCCTCTTCTCTATTCTTGCTAAAGTGGCTGAAGCTTTGGAGAAAATCCAAAGGAGATTTCTTTGGTCTGGGGCTGAAGAGCATAGACGCCTTCCTTTGGTTGCTTGGGATAAAGTTTGTCTTCCCAAAAAGGATGGGGGGCTGGGCATTAGGAGGATTAGGCCTTTCAATAAGGTGCTTCGCATCAAGTAGATTTGGATGATTTTTCATGGTAAAGGGGAATGAAGGGATTTCATTGAGAACAAATACCTATCCAGTGCTTCTTCGCATTCTTTTTTGAAAATGATGATATCCCAAATGTTTCTTGTATCTGGAATGACATCCTCAACACCAAAGACCTATCTAAGTCTAAAGTGAAGTGGAAAATAGGAAGTGGGCACAATATTAGATTTTGGCATGATAATTGGATTCTGTCAGGGCCCATGAAAGATATGGTTTGTTTTAATTCTTGGAAGGAGGAATGCATCTTACACTTTGGGGAGAGAGTGTGTAATTACAGATTAGGTAACTCTTGAGTGGATCTATCCTCTATTTCCCAGGAGTTGTCTCCATTACTTACAGCTCTCAATGCTATCTCCCTCTCTCAGAAATAGGATGCTTTTATATGGGAAGCATCCCCTTATGGTTCTTCCACTATTGCTTCCGCCTACTCTTTTCAGATGCATCTAAAGGTTTCCCCTCCTTGGTCGTAAGCCTGGCTTCTGAGCCTTATCCCAAAAATCAATGTTTTTTATTGGCTTCTTCTTCAAAACTGCATCCTCACTGTCGATAACCTCATCAAGTGGCATATTCCCATCCCTAACAGGTGTACCATGTGTCAGGTCAAAGTTGAGTCGATGGACCACATTTTTATTCACTATTCTTATATGCGGGCGGTATGGCATTTCTTCCTGTCTCTTTTTGGGTTGTAGTGGTGCTTCCCATCCTTTATTAAGGACCTCTTTTCCAAAGGGACCCTTCACTTCAAAAATACTGTATTTCACAAATTATTGTCTTGGGTGCTTCTTCAACTCTATTAGGGTATTTGGAAGGAACGATTTAACCGCATCTTTAGGGATTGTAGTGTTATTCCCAAAATTATTTTTGAAAATATTCACCATGTTGTCCTGGAAAATTTTTTTATTTGTGGGAATCCTAACCCTTTTGTAGGTGTTGATGATGCTGCTAATCCCTCTAAGACCATTGATAAAAGAGACAACTGTACCTGGCATCACCCCCCAGATGGTTGGGCAGAAGCCAACTTTGATGGTGCGGCCAAGGGCAACCCTGGGAAGGTGGGAAGTGGTGACATAATTTGTAATAGCTATTGCCAAAGAATTGTTGTTGTTAGTCTACCTTTGGGCACACAAACCAACCACTATGCAGAAGTGAATGCTGCCCTCCATGTGACTAAATTGGCTCATGACTTGGGAATCAGAAATATTTGGTTAGAAGGGGATTCTCAAAATATAATCAACTGTCTCAGTTTGAAACATTGACCATCATGGACCATTGCTAATATGATTGAGTAAACTCGCTCACTTTTGAACATCTTTGATAATGTCCATTTATCCCATGTGTTTATAGAAGGCAACCAAGTAGCCGACTAGTTTGCCAATTGGGCAGTGAGAAGTGAAAAGCAGACACGTTGGCTTTACGGAGGTGACCTCCCATGTGAAGCATTGGATTTAGTTTCTTATGACCGAATCCATGGGAAGGAGGGTTTCATAAATATTAATTATGATTCTTAGCACTTTGAAAGGAAATAGATTTTCCATTATTGGAAAGTATGAGACAGACTGGAATGGTAATCACTTCAAATCACACTTGCACACTTACAGAGTACTTAGACGGTTCAAAAAAACTTGCCACTCAAACCAAAGAAATAGAACTATCTAGAACATATTAGAGAATTTAGGTTTTTTCCTCTGTGTTGCTTCCTATCATGTTGTGTTTCTTGTGATGGGTGGGGAAAGGAATAGGAGGGAACCTGCTGAAGATTTAGAAAAATGGAGGTAGCGCACCAAAATCTAGAATTACCTTCAAAGTGGTAGCATTTCCATCTTCATTGAGAGGCTTCATGGTGGGAAGCTGACAGTGACGAATATGTTCATCAAAAACTAGAATGAGGGTAGTATAGAGATAAATGGAAAAATGTTTGTGGTGACCGAGGAGGTTATCTCTGCAGTTACGGGGATTCCTATTGTTGGAGAGAAATTCTATAGAGAAAAGAAAATTTTGGACTCGGTGATAAGAACGACGAGGAAAATAAAGGGCTTACCAAGGTCGGCACCCACTACCTTCTGGAAGGGATGAAGAGAGTGTGGTGGTTCATGTTAAGAGCCATTATTGGCAAGTTGACTCCTAGAGGATATATGACTTATTTTGTGTTTTCATTATGGAAACAAAGTCATATTAAGTTAATGTCAAGAAAGACAAAATGACTAAGTATGGAAAACAGGGCAGACAAAGATATACAGTGATCAACACATCAGCACATGTGTGAGAGATTTAATCGTAATATGCTTGCTCAGATATATGTTCTATGACATGTGTACATACTAAGTCCAGAAACACATGGTATGAAATGATAGTACAGATAAGCTACAGGAAGGACAGTACTACTATAATTCAGAAAATAGAGCATGGAGCCGACTTAGGTTTTTGGATTAGCGTGAATTGTTTTATTTTGTAAAGGCCAAGAACCTTTGATTATATGTTTTTAATAATGTCTTTAGACTTGTTGTAAACACACTTAAGCCATTTTTTTTTGAAGCATTGTGTATTATGTTTTTAGGGCCGACTTTAGTCTTTTTTTGGGTCGCGTCTATTCAGACATGAACATATAAATATGTAATGTAAATGTATATTACAAGTGTTGAAGAATATGCATGAGAAATACATAGAAGAGCATAATAGTGAAGTAACTATGAGATAAATATCTTTAAGAGAGTAAGAGAATCAGTGCATAAATGGAACTGATAAGACAACAGTGTCATCACATCAGTTCATTTTTGATAGTGTATATCAACTATCAGAAGGTTGTAGCCTTCATCTTATTGGGCAGTGAGCTTAGGCAGTGAGCCATTCACCTTTAACAGGGTTTTATAATAGACTCCTAATAGGGTCATTGTACTTGGATTGTAAAGACTACTCCTATCAGGCCAAAGGAACTTTAAAAGGTTCATTATACTAGTGCAACATTTGTGGGTACTAATTCCCACCGGGGTTTTCCTCTGATCAAGGTTTCCCCGTAATCATATCATGTGTTATGAGTTCTTGTATCAAGCTTCATTGAATGTATGTTTGATTTATGTTTAAAGTGCTGAAATATAATTAATTGAAAAACACGGATTCACCCCCCCTCTCAGTGTATCTAACACCATCATCTACTACATAGCATTGGATACTAGGTTTGACAGAATCCGCACCGATCACTTTGTCCTATTGAACCATTTTTGCCATGATATGAAGGTGTCTATTCCCTTTTATTTGTATGCTTCACTAAATGAAAACATTAATGGGTATAGAGAGAACACCATAGCTAACCCTGACCTGCATGAAGGCCTTTTGCATCTATGAATATTTTTAGGCCCAAACCCTTGGGAAGGAGGTGGTTAAGAAAGATGAGGTGGAGGCCTCTAGTTTGGATTACATCCCCTCGGAGATGGATGACAATGATGGTTTGCATTTTGATGATGAAGATGAGTATGGAATGAAAAGGAATAATATGGGTTCATCCTCCAAAAAGAAAAGAGTGAGTCTGCAAAGAACTAAAACAAAGAAACTGGTAACCCCTAAAAATAGAGCACCGTGATTATTTCTTCTGGGGAGTACATTGAAGAAGATTTGGATATAGAAGATGAGGAGGTCATTTCTAGAGGCAATGACACAAAGAGAAAACAATCTACCATGGGTAAAAACAAAAAAACACAAGAAGAGGGATTTGAGAGATGACCGAAAAGCCCCTGAGGACAAAACCTGTGGTAATTCCCCTATTTTGGGTCACAATCTGAAGAGGAAGCTCCTGGATGACTACCAAGACACTAATCAGACTCCTCATTCCCATCATCTCTCTCAACCTCATGATAGGGAGAAGGATGACAAGAAGGATAATGAGTTATGTTGTTACATGGTAGAACATGGGAAGATTATTGGGTGGCACAATTTCAATATTAAAATGGAAAAGATGGGGATTAATAAAGAAATCATAAAACCTAAGGTAATTGAGAGGGATGGAGGCCAAATCAAGTTGGATGAGCTCATCGATCCTTCTTTAGTGGTGCTTAGTGATAACACCGGGGAGTTTGAAATGGACCTGCTTAATAACTCCCATAATAGCATGGTTGATAATTACAAAACCATCAAATGTTTATTCTATGAAATGGAGGACCTCAAAAAAGGGATAATAGAAAGGAAAAGGATAATAAGGAGAAGGCTACAGAGGATGAAGAGATAAACAACAAAGTGAAAAAGTTGGAGGAGAGCATGACTAGGGTAGAAGCTGCCCTTAAGAATATTGTGGAGCAGAGTTATACTATCCTTAAGGCTTCTAAAGAGAACACCAAAACTATCATTAAGAAGTTGGAGGCTAAATTAGATGGGATGGAGGTAGCCAATATGGAGGTGGAGACAGATCAAAACACTGAACAAGACCCCGGCCAGCAAACCAGAGCTAGAACCAAGAAGATTAAGGACAAGGACATGGCATTGGATTTCTAAAAGATTAAGGATTCGATGACCAACATGGAACTGCTCAAAGCCAAGGTGGCTACTCTAATGGTGGACTTCTCATGAGGGTCCCTTTCTTTTTCTACTATCCCTGTTTATTTTTCTTTTGTAGAAGCTGTTAGTTTTTTTATCTAGCCTTTTGTAAGCCTTCTCTGTCTTTTTTCTTTTCTATGTTTTTAATTGGGCTTTATGTTACATTTTTCACGTTTCAGGTTTTAGGAACCCTGTAAAACCTGTTTTACTTAATCAAAAACATTTTCTCTCCTAAAAGATGAAACCCATGTGAAATTAGCATAGGAACCCAAATTGGAAAATAAAGAACAAGAATTATCTGATGAAGAAAACTTGGGAATATCTCTTGATAAGAAGCCCACATGGGGAGAGTTTATGGAATACATAAAAGAAGCATACTTTCCTGAGGATGTATATGAACATAAACACATAGAATGACATGTGCTTTGACAAAATAGGGATCATACTATGCAATATTACACCAATACATTCCATTCACTTTCAGTAAAATTTGGTATTGAGGATTCAGAGAAGCATCAAATTCTGAAATGGCATAGTAGACTTCACAGGTATATTCAAATAGAGATGGAATTTTTTAATATTAAGACATTGGAAACTAGCTATAAATATGCTACTAAAATTGAAGAGAAATTCAAGCAGAAAGGCAAGAGGGGCTACTTTGCAAATAATAAGCACAGGGTTGAAGGTGGCAATAAATATGTAGGAAAATAGGTGACCAAGAAACCTCACTCCAATTCACCTAAGAACACATGGTGGGATTCTAAAAAGACACAAAAAGATATAGACATGTGGTGTAAGATGCATAAGTCCCCAACCCATAGTAAAAAGGAGTGTCTAAGTATTAAAAATATAATGACAGAAATACGGGGAGAGGATGCTAAACTTGAATCATCACTGGTAGATACTTATGAGAAAAAGGAGAACTATGTTTTCATAGAAGAAAACCCATATGTCATAGTTGAAACTTCTAAAGTATTGCCTCATGAAGATGAAGAGATACATTTTCAATCATAGATGTGGATTGATGGAAAGCCTCTATGTTTTATTGTTGGTAGTGGGGGCCAAAAGAATTTTATCTTTAGGTAGACAGTCAAAAGATTATATTTTAAAGTGAAAAGACACCCACAACCATTGTCTATGGGATGGGTAAATGAGGGTCAGGATATTCAAATAAATCAACAGTGTCATATGTCATATTCAATCAAGATTTTCAAGGATGAAATGATATGTGATGTAGCACCACTGGATGTATGTGATGTATTTCTAGGGTAGCCATACATATATCAGAGGTATGGAGTGTATGAATCTAGGTAATGTAGTGTTACAATCAAGCTTAGTGGGACGAGGTTTTGAATACTAGAGGTATGTCCAACATAAACTGCTTCTTTAATTATTGCTAAACAATGTAAACACTTGATTTCTCAAACATGAGCTTTCATTTTGCTCATGATTCACCTTGAACAAAAAATTTTAGTCTTCCTTAAGACACATGATAAGGTAACCATAATAGAAAATCAACAAAATCAGATGGATACAATTTTGAAAGAATAGCATAGTGTGTTTAAACCACCAGTGGGAGTTCCAACACACTATCAAGTCAATCCTTCTATTGACTTAATCCTAGGCACACCGCTACCACATGAGCCAATATATAGGAGGTCGCTTCTAGAAAATGATGAAATTAAGAGACAAATTTAAGAGTTGATTCAGAAAGGACACATTCATCCAAGTGCTTCACCATGTGCAAGTCAAGTTGTACTTTCTAAAAAGAAAGATGGGACATGGATACTTTGTATTAGTTATAGGGAATTAAACAAAATCACTGTAAAAAAATAGATATCTAATCCCTCGAATTGATGATTTGTTGGACCAACTTAGGCGGGCTAAGTTCTTTACAAAAAATGACTGGAAGTCTAGATATCACCAAGTACCAATTGATCCAGCAAATGTGTGGAAGACTACATTTAAATCTAAGGAAGGTTTGTTTGAATAGTTGGCTATGCCTTTTGGCCTAACAAATACCAAGCCACATTTATGAGGTTGATGAATGATGTGCTTAGATCATTCATTGATTCTTTTGTGGTTTTTTATTTGGATGACATAGTCATCTTTAGCAAGACTTGGTCTGAGCATTTGCAACATGTTGACCAATTTCTTTCAACTCTTCAACAACACAAACTTTATGCCAACATTTAGAAGTGGTATTTTGGTATGTCGAGTATTCAATACTTAGGGTATATCATTGATACCGAGGGTGTTTATGTTGACCCAGAAAATATCTAAATAATCAAAGATTAGCCATCTCCTAAAATTTTCACAGAGGTTTGTAGCTTAGATTGGGCTTAGCCAACTTCTATCACAGATTTGTGTTTGGTTTCTCACATATATCATGGCCTCTTAATTAATCACTAAGGGGTGGAGCACAAGAAAAATCTCAATGACTAGAGGAAAAGAAATGAGAATTTGAGGAATTGAAGAAAATATTATGTTTAGCACCAGTACTGGCCCTCCTAGATCTGCAAAAATCTTTTGAGATAGAAACAGATGCATCTGATTACACTCTAGGTGTTGTACTAATGCAACATGGGCATATCATTGCCTATTATAGTGAAACTTTTTCTAATACAGTATGTAAGTAGCCCATCAATGAAAAGGATTTGTATGCTATTGTTGAGGCCTGCAAATAATGGCAACATTATATTCTGGGAAAGGAAATTGTTATTAATACATATTGTAAACCTCTTCAATTCTTGTAAATACAAGGAAAGTTGCAAAATGATAGGCATCAAAGATGGTCATCTTATCTACAACAATTTCAAGTCAAAATTCAACATAAAAAAAAAAAGAAATAACAAAGTGGTAGATTTTTTGAGTAGGCCTCCAATTTCAAGTTTTACAATGGTGTTTTATTCATTTGGTCATCAATCATCCACTTGGGAACAACTATACGATATTGACCCTGATTCTGCTAACATCTATAGTAATTTGGTATAAGGAAATTTTGTCTCTGATTTTCACTTGTAGAATGAATTTCTTTTCCATGTTGGTCATATATGTGTATCCACTGGGGAATAGAAGAAAATGATATGGGAATCTCACTACAATCGTGTTGTAGGACATTTTTGCATTGGTAAGATTGCTTCTATCCTTCAAAAGTATTTTTATTGGCCAAAAATGAAGTAGGATACCATTTCATATATACAATATTTTGGAGCATGTGCAATTGCAAAGCCAACAAAATGTAAGTAGGGTCTATATTTACCATTACCTATTCTTGATAAGCCATGATAGTCTATTTCAATGGATTTTATGTCTGGGCTTCCAACTACCAAGTGGGGGAAAGATTGTGTATATGTTGTAGTAGATATGTTTTCTAAAATGGATACCATGATGGCATGTAAAAAGATGATTTATGAAGAAGAGACTGCCAAGTTATTTTTTGAACATGTTTGGGTTCATTTTGGTTTTCGAAAATGCATTATTTCTTATAGGGATAGTGGGTTCAACATCAATTTTTGGTCTACACTACGGGATAAAATGGACACAAAGTTGAAAATGTCCACAAAATTCCATCCCCAAAAAGATGGGTAGACAGAAGTGGCGGATCGAATGATCCTTCATATCTTATGGATGTATCATTCAAAAAATCCTTGCACATGGGATGGAATCTTACCCTACGTGCAACACAACTACAACCGTGCACTCCATAGTACTAAAAGACATAGTCCATTTGAGGTTTGTCTTGGGTATCAACCATTAGTACATATGGATATAATACTACCGGTTCTACAATCTAATAATCTAGTGAATGAACTGACAAGGAGCTAGATAAAGAAAAAAAATTCCTTCATAATATTACACACCTATAATAGAAAGTTTAGGAGATTTTGGAGCAGAGTAATCATAAGTATAAAGAAAGGCATGATAAAAATAGAACTCATCATTTTAAGATTGGTGACAAGGTATGGTTACATCTTCAGAAAGAGAATTTTCATGGACCAAATAGGAAGCTTTGTCCTCTTCTTTATGGCCTGTATACTATTTTGAAACAAGTTGGTGAGAATTCTTTTGAAGTTAATTTTCTATCCTTTTTGGGACTACATCCAGTTTTCAATGTGGAATTGTTGAGACCCTATTTTCCTTCTTTTTTGGACATTTCCCAAGCTACTAAACACATTCAATCTGTAGAATTAAATCTATCTACTACTACTCCAGTCTGGCATGACCATGTTGCTAAATTTATTTTAAAGACTTTGAGAAATTAGAATATTCCTCTTCATCGGGAGGTTCGAGATGGTCCACATACTCATTAAGGAAAGTGGTTAACTAAGGAAAAAATTAAAGAAAAATTTCCTCATATGTTGTAGCAGATTAGTGTAGTGGGGCCCATTTCCTCTCAAGGGGGGAGGAATGACTAGAGCATAGTCCGGGATGGAATTGGGAAAATACTAAAATCCATTTTTTTGGCATTTTGGATGTTTCATTAAACTACAAATTTGAAGGTCTTCGAGGCACCCCAAAGTTCCCTGAAGACCTTCAAAAATGCAGTTTACTAAAACATAGAAAATGCTAAAAATTGGATTTTAGTATTTTCCCATTTCCAACCTGGACTGTGCTCTCTCTCTCTCTCTCTCTCTCTCTCTCACACACACACACACACACATAATATAAATAATAATAAATATAATACTATTGTACAATAGTAATGTAAAAAATAATATAATACTAATTTATATAATACATTACTAATATATATAATATAATATAATATAAATATAAATAATAATAACCATACATTAATACTAATATTACTAAATATCATAGTAATATTAATATAATATAATACTACTATTATTTACTATTATACAATACTAATATAAATAATAATAATATAATACTAATATATTAATACTAATACTATTATCATCTAGTATTTATATAATATTAATATTATAAAAAATCAAATCTATTAAAAACTAAAATCAAAATTAAAAATATCATTAAAATAAAAATGTTGATAATTGAAAATGTGTATATTTCAAATGGAAAGAAGAATTTGGGTGGGACATATATATATCTGATAAAATCGGATATCCGATCTTGTTCCAAATATCTGATTAGCCTTGGTAATTTCCTCAGGTTTTTGCTTTGCAATGCCAAACGTAGATGGTCAACCCAAAAAATGTGTTTGCCATATTTCCTCTGATCTCCAAACTTCGACCATGTAGCTAACGACCTTTGTTTCACCCAAATTGATGAAACAAAAAGGGTTTCTTAAAGAGGTCATCATCTTTACATCGATATAATTGCCATCAAATTTCAAGTTTAATAAGTAATTATTACCTATTTTCTAATTGAGTTACCTCTAAATTCCTTATTGACAGGATAATTGAAAAACAACTATAACTTTCAAATGGTTTAACCTTTTTAAAATGTGAAACATGTCTCACATTCTATTCTTCGCCTACTATAAGAAAAAAAATTCAATTTTGTAAAGTTTCGAATTAGTTAAGGTGGTTAGACACAAGAGTTTTATTATTCTCAAAAAGTCAGCACAAAAATTATAATCAATTATTTATTTGTGAAAAATTACAAAAAAATATGCATCACATCAAGGAATGATTCTAATACTTATATCTATAAGCTTTTGAAAATATATCATCATTTGATTGTGATTATGGTGGTCAGACATACATGTACTTTTTATCTTTTTTCCTAAAAAATTTCATACTACTGCATTGAAATCTAAAATTTTCAACAATTAGATTAATTTCTTTCACAAAAGGGCTACTAATTTAGAAACTAAATTCAATTTCCTACAAATTCTATTCTTACAACTTTTTCACATAAGGTTGATAAGATGTCCAAGTTTTTAGTCAAGTTGACTAACCCTAATTTTCTGATTTTTCATTGTCACTTAAGGCCATAGCTTTGTATACACTTTGGTGTAGGAGCACCTAGGTAGGGCTAATTATACAATGTAACCTAGGATTTCTTTGATGTTTTGGCTTGTATTGGTTCTAGCCAGACCACTAGCTTAATAAGGGGACATGTAGGTCCTAGTGTGTAGTGTGTAAAGTGTGAGGATGCCTAATTAGGTCCTTAGTGACCTTTGAATCTAATCTAGGTTAATTAGGGTGTTTGGTTATTCTAGTGCCAAATTTGGCCAAGTGCTTGGCTAAACAATCATCTCAGAAACACATAGCATTGGACTGCTACTTCAGGATTGGACACCCTAAATGGCTTCTAAGTAGATTATTTAGTCTCATTTAATTATCAACGAGGGACGTAAACTTGGAATGGTGTTTGCAAAGTATATGCTTCAAACCTCCTTGATTCTCATTGCTAAACCTATGGAATCAAAATGCATTATGCTTCAGGAATATATACTATCTCAATTGAATGCAATTATGCTAAGAAAATAGTAATCATGAGTAGGGGTTACTCTACTCACCTATGCTGCAGCAACAGTGCACTAGTTTTGTTACTAGTGGTTGCAGGAGAAACATAGTTCTATTTACTTCTTAATAAGCAAGGAAATAACTTCTAATCTAATAAAATAATTAACTCACCAAGTGGGCCCCCTTGGATGAGTGAATATAAATGCAATCAAGATAAGAGACTGAAACTCAAATTATGCACTCTATTCATTCATGGAGAAAATGTACTTGGAAAATAAACAGTGCTACAATGCCAAATTCTATTCCAGAAATGATATCCATTAAATCTCCTATGGAACTATAGAATTCCACTTATTTAAGGAGGAACTACAATACTACCTAAATCTAGGATCACTCCATTAATGAGGATCACTAATGGATACATCATGCTCATAATAGAAATCTCGAACATCAATAGTAGGTCTTCAAGTTCTTCCCAGAATATAGCATGTAGTGGTTCTAGATCTGCGTGTGGTGTCTACTCAAGAACATAACTGACCCGTTCCTCCACGAGAGTCCTGTGACATGCCCATCTTCAACTGCTTTACTTAAGTTCTTTCTTTATGCTGGCACTTTTGAAAGTAATGGCTATTGTTGACCCTTTCAACGCCATGCTAGAATTCTTGAATGTGCCATGACTTGACTCCTACAAAATGGTTAGCATACATAACTTCTGACGCATAAATATATTTTAACATTTAATACTAAGAAAGAAGTGTGAGATTTCATTCAATATTCTTGCATAACATTCAGCTATAGGAAGGAAACTACCCATAATCATAGCATAGGGAAAATGACTATCTATTCAAAATGCAATCACTTATATCCTACAACTTCTATCCATCAGTTCCAAGCAAAATACATTATGTTTTTACCATCTATTTTACCTGCTTATGTCCTTCCATATAAAATATATAAAAACCATAAGTTTAAAGTCTCTGCTTTGAAAAAAAAATGCTGAAAAAGGAAAGTAAACACATGGAAAAGATGGATTTTTGAGAGGCTCATCGTTCCCCTCAACTGCACTATTGATAGTCCCCAGCAATCATGAAATTATAGATCATGACCCTAAGCCTCAGGTCACTGGCGGTCTTCTCACCTGGTTCATCAACAACATAATTGAAGTATCCATGGCTGTTCTGAAGTCTATCCCACCTTTGTCTTTCCTTAACCATATCATGCTCTTCTACATTCTCATTTACTACCAGCAAAGGCTGCAGGAATATTGGAGGTTGAAACCTTAAGGGCATCCAATAATGTAGTTGTGTGCGACCCAACATTATAAACCATGGGACATGACAAGTAGAAAGAGTTAAATTCTATTGAGAATGGGGTTCCCTAATTTTTATGTTATGGGGCATCCTTATCCATCACTTCCTACAAGCTGCAATCACAGCCTCAACATATTGTGAAGAATGTTGTTCCCAATCTACATATCCCTGTTCTCTGACTGGAAGAACCTTTCAAGACCCACTAGGGTTCATCGTGATTGAGATCTAATCAAGGAATGTATACCTAGAAATTTGAACTTCAGGCCTCATCATAAGGGGTGTGTCTATCTCACTGCTTTGATATGGGAGAGCCTGATGCTCTGTGCTGATCTCATTCTGAATCTAGGACATAACTTCCCTCAACTACACATCTCCTACGTAAAGAAGTGAATTCCATTCTCTATTTTTAGGCACAGCTAGATTGTGTAGATATAATTCACATAACAAATTATTGATGGGCATAGGTGCTAACCAAAAGGCATCATAGAAGTCATGAGGTGTAGCAATTGGAGGATTTAATCCCTCAACAATCCTTGTCAATTGAAATTTAACAAATTGTTCCTTAAGGAACAATGCATAAAATGGAGAAGGTGACCTACATGCTATTGCTGGAGGAATCAATTCATTGATCTGCTCAATTCTCCTCTCCAATACTGCAATCCAATTTTTTTTCTCCTTAAGTTGACAAGCCTGCTCCTCAATTATCCTTTTTAATTTCTCTGTCTCTAGTTCCCATTGTGTGTTTTCCCAGGTGATATTTTGGTACAAACTCAGTCTTGCTGCTAACAGTGTGGATAAATATGAGGGTGGCATGGGTTCTTGCTGAAGAACATTAATCCACCCAGATGCAGTTTGAGGGATCTTTACTTCCTCCACATTAGTGAAAGTATCCCCTTTCTCCTTGTCACAAGTTGTTGCTGAGTCATCTGCTTGGCAAGATTCATCAATGAAAGCTTTTCCTTTCCAAATGACAAGGTTTTTTATTGAGTCATTCACTTGGGATGATTCAGCTACCTTGGCTAATGTGTCCAATCCATCCTTGCTCAACTTTTCAAACACTTCTTCTACAATGTCCTCATTCACTACAAGAAATTCATCAGGAGAAAGATTCTCTAAACTATCATCAGAATCTTGACCAGAATTATTGCAAAATCCCTCTATTTCTAAAGAAACCTTATCACTGTCCACAAGGATGTATTCAACTTGTGGATCAACTGTAGCTTCATCATCCACAATGTGGGCTAGGTATCACTATCTGCTCTATTTGAAGCCATTTTCTCTGAAGAGGACTTTTCTACAGATTCAGAGGATTCAACATTTATAATTGAATTAGGGGTTTTGCTTTCTTTACTAGCACTAGCAGAAAGTCTATCACTCTTCCTCATAGGGGTTTGAAAAGAGCTCATAGGTTCCTTTCATTTCTTTTTGGTGGAGGACACCTCCCCTGTAATGGCTACAGGAGGTTCTTCTGGTGTTGCCTCCTTTGAAGAAGGAAAGGGTTCCTCAGGCATCTTATTCATATTTTCATTATCAACTGGCTGTTGTTCTAGAGTCATAACCTATGTATCTATGGTTTTATCTTTTCCCTTTACAATAGTAGACCTAGTTTCTTCAGATGGTGAAGTGTCAGGAGTGGTGACAGCTTCTCTAGTTTTTCTTTCCTTTTTATCAGAAATAGGAGTGTTATCATTGCAAGCTCTTTCCCTAGATAAGGTAGGTCTAGAAGAGGATGCTTCAGGAATGGGTTCTATTTTATGGATTACTTTACGAACCCCTGTTGCCATGTTAACCCTACTACCTACACCGTGGCCTCTCGAACCAACCACCCTAGGTGCTAAATCTTCCATAGCCAAGAATTCCTCCCAAGTCCCAATTGACTATTTAATTAACTCCCTTTCTACAACTAGCTTAATTAAACAGTGATGGGAAATAGATTGCATTTTTCCTGACTGAACAAGAGATGCCTGCTTTTTCACAATATTTAAAACAAAACTAGGTAAGTTTACTGGCCTGTTTTCATGGCATAGGGCACTCAGAATCTTGAAATGCAGTCCATGCAGGTACTTGTAATGTCCCTCACAAGTGAAGTAGGATATTATAAATGTGGACGGCTACAAAAAATCCATGGGTAATGATGTTCTTGAAGTGCACTGCTTCTTATCAATCTCCAATTATGGGTCACTATGCAGGGTAAATTATGCCCTAGCCAAGCGCAAGTCAGTATCCTTTGTCCACTTTTCCCATTCCTGTGGAAACTTTGTAACCTCTGCCATGATATCTCCTAAAAATTCAACCCTCAAACCTTTCACTACTGCAAACCCATTGTTCAAATTATTCATAAATTGAAAAGCAATTTCGTCATCGAAGCCATTAAGGCTTAAGAAGTAATCCAACCATCCCCGATTCTGAAAAAACTCATAGGCAGTTGGGTCCCCAAGTAACACTTGATGATCTATTGGCTCATGCCTCTGAAGGTCTCCACCCATTGCAAATGATAAAGAAAATAGCTCTATAGGATATGCTCAGTTGCTACATAAAATTGAAAAAATGGAGGCCTTCCTACGGATGCAAGATGTTTTTGTTTTCCTTTTCGAGAAAAACTGAAGTACAGGATAGCTTTTAATTCTAAGCAAATAAGCATTATTTTGAATGATTTTCATAAGTACATTCTTGCGTGTTAAGTTTTTCCACCCAAACAAGTAACAAAATTATCATTATTAAGTAAACCTTACTTTAATTTGCTTTCAAATCAACTTTTAAATCATGATGACTTAACCACTGAAGGACAGATAAGCTCCCACATGTTGGCGGTCACCATGAAAAGACAAGAAGAAATAAATTTTTTTCCATTTCACTTGCTAAAATCAATTTGGAAGTATTGAAACAAGTATGAATTAAATAACTCCTCCCCCCAACTAAGTATAAGGAATGGGTCCCACGAGGCTGTTGCATGCAAGAATAGAAAAAGAAAAGTACACTCATTTCAAAATAATAAATGAATAAAATAAGTTATGTGCAAAAGTATGTGTTACTAACCTGAGGTGTTGCAGGAAGACTATAATGCTAGGCGACACACACTAATGGAGTCATGCTATGGTGTGGACATGTGGAAGAGAGAGAGAGAGAGATGATGCGGATTTTTATTACGAAGAGAGAAAATCACATAAGTGAAGTGTTTATTATGGAAGCTGGAATAAAATCATAGCTTGGCAGAAATCTGGGTGGAAGACCCAGATGCTTCTGTTGTAGGAAGGGCGTTGTCTGAGTTTTGCTGGAACTGTTGTAGGAAGTCCTGACGACTCTCAAGATTGTGATATATCTTTAGAGGATGCCCATTGACAAGGAGTTTGAATCTGACAAGATCAATTGTAGAGAGTTGAACGACACCATTATTAAATACTGAGACTATTTCATAGGTCCATAACCAACGGGTTTGTAATTTTCCAAGAGTTTTCTAATATCTTGAATCATAGAGCAATGCCCAATCACCAACGGAAAACTTTTTATCTTTTATGAATCTGTTGTGCCACTTCTTTCGCTGCTTTTGAATTAGTTCCATGTTATGAAGTGCAGATTTCCTGTATTCATCCAATCCATTGAGCTGTAGGAGCCTGTCCTCTTGTGCTTTGTTTAGGTTAATATCCAATTCCAATGTTGTTCTGAGAGTCTTATGGTGAAACTCAATATGCATGGATGCAGATTTCCCATAGACCAACTTAAAAGGAGTGAATCCAGTAGTGGTTTTCCAAGTTTTGCAGTAAGCCCAGATGGCTTCAAGCAGTTGAGTAGCCCAATCCTTTTTGTGAATGGAAAATGTTTTGTCAGAATGGCCTCTATCTCCCAGTTTGTGATCTCAGCCTATCCATTGGCCTGAGGATGGTATGGTGAAGATTTACCATGCCTCACCATGTACTCATTCATCAATTCAATAATAAGGTTAGAGGTGAACTATGCCCCTTGATCTGTTACTATTTCTCAAGGCACTCCAAACATAGTAAAAATAAATTCATACAGAGAATCTGCTACCTTATGGTCCCTTGCATGCCTCTTTTCTTTTTCTCCAACCCATTTTGTGGCATAATCAGTGCATACTAAGATATAAGACTTACCATGTGAAGATGGCTTAATGGGGCTGACAAATTCAATGCCCCACTTGTCAAATAGTGTTACCACCACCTGAGGCTGTAGGGGCATTTCATCAATCTTCATGGGACATCCCATCCTTTGGCATCGTTCACAATGTCGGGTATGCTTAGCTGCATCTTTATGTAATGTAGGCCAATAATAACTGGTTGTCAATACCTTGTATGCTATTCTTTTTTTAGAAAAATGGCCACCACACGGCTCATCATGACATGCCCGAAGGATCTCATAGGTATCATTTTTGCAGACACATCAGCAGGTGACTTGATCAGGACCTGTGTAGAACATAAATCCAGATATCCATGAAAATTTGAAACTTTTCTCCGCCAGCAGTCGTCTTTCATGTGGTGAGAAATGAGGTGGTGCTCATCCTCTAGCAAGGTAGTTTGTGATGTCAGCATGCCACAGATTGTAAGTTGCAAGAGAGAATAGGTGTTCATCTGGGAAGTTGTCATCAATTGTTACAAGATCATCAGGAACTTGTAATCTAGAGAGAAAATTAGCAACGACATTAGCTTTTCCTGGTTTATCAATTATAGTTATATAAAAATCCTATAGGAGGAGTAACCACCTAGCTAACCTACCAAAAATGGCGGGTTTATTCATCAAGTATTTGATCACTAAGTGATCAGTATAAATAAATACTTCATAACCAGTTATGTAATGTCTGAATTTATTTAATGCATAGATTACAGCAAGAAGTTCCTTCTCAGTAATAGTATAATTTAGTTCTGCACCTTGCAAATTTTTTCTGATGTAATAAATGGCGTGTTCAACTATTCCTTCTTTTTGACCTAGCACTGCCCCAATTGCATAGTTAGATGCATCTGTGTGGATATGAAAGGGAAGCTTCCAGTATGGTCCTCTAAGAATAGGGGTCTTTTTCAACACATCCTTCAACTATTGGAATGATGACTCACAGTCTGGTGTCCATTCAAATTCTACTTCTTTCTTCAATAGATTATATAATGGAACGACAATTTGGCTAAAGTTCTTGATAAATCTCCTGTAGTAACCGGCATGACCAAGAAAACTCCAGACATCCTTCTAATTTGCTGGGGTAGGGAGTGTGACAATTACTACAATCTTTGCAGAATCAACTCTGATACCAAGGGATGAGAGGTAATTCCCTAAGACAACTCCCTCCTCCATCATCATATAACACTTCTCACTATTAAGTGAGAGATTGTAGTCCTGACATCTTTGAAGAACTTTTTCCAAATTAGCATAAGCATCTTCGAATGTAGTTCCATATGCAGTAAAATCATCCATGTATATTTCAACACAGTCAGAAGCAATGTCAAAAGAATTTCTTATCACTACCGTCTGGAAAGTATCAGGTGCATTACATAACCCAAATGGTAAGCCAAAATAAGCAAATGTTCCCCATGGACAGGTGAACACTATTTTATCCTGGTCTTCTGGTGATATCTGGATCTGGTTGTAGCCACTGAAACCATCCAAGAATGAAAAATACTTTTTGCCAGCAAGGTTGTCAAGCACTTGGTCAATAAAGGGCACTAGAAAGTGATCCTTCTTGGTTTCTTTATTAAGCTCCCTATAGTCCACACAAACTCACCATTTGCCACCTTTCTTGGGGATGATTACAAGAGGGGAGACCCACTAACTATCAAAAATGGGATATATGAACCCATCTTGGAGAAGTTTTTGCAATTCAGCCTTTACTACATATCTTAATGCAAGGTTTATTCTTCTTTGAGGTTGCCTAATAGGTCTAGACTCAGGACTCATATAAATCTTATGAGTACACAATTTTTGGTCAATCCCCTTCATGTCAGTATAGTCCCATGCAAAAGCTTGCTGACTCTTTTGCAAAAGCTGGACAAGGCTAGACATCTGAGATTCAGTGAGATTCTTATTGACATTCAATTCCCTACCTAAGGAAATCTACACTTCTTTTAACTTTATCCAACATAAGAAATTCTGCAAAAGAAGGTGACTTTATTTCATGGGGTAACAAAGTATGGAGATAATCAGGTGTTGCAGGAAACTTGGATGAAGACTTCTTGGGCAATATGGTTTGAAGAGAATAGTTAGGGTCATGACATGAGGGTTCTTTAGAGCCATACTGGTTTGTAAGGATTGCTACTAGTATGTCATCCTCCTCCTACGAGACCATGAATGGATTTCTACCAATAACCATAAGCTATTGTACTAAATTGGCTTCAAGGGGGGCATCTCCTAGATCTGGCCATACAACTTGGGAAAGCACAACTTGAGGTTTGGCTAGAGAATATAGGGTTAATCTCTTAGTATTAATACCATCAGATATGGTCATTTTTCTTGAGCGGCATGCAATGCAAGCATCTGTTGTGGCTAACCAAGGCCTTCCTAGGATTAATGGATACCCTCCTTGTGTGGCTTTGGGAGATAGGATGATAAAATCTGAGGGGTAGTCTAAGGAATCTAGTGTGACAACAATATCCTCTACCATACCATCTGGTTTGATAGTTGAATTATCAACTAACTGGAGAATTGTGGGTGTTTCCCTCAACCCAATGATACTAAGCCTTAACAACACATCCTTAGTCATAACATTAATAGAGGCTCCTAGATTAACCATGAAATTTTGTATTTGTATACCATTAATGTGAATGGTAACCACTGGACTCCCTAGATCAGAGTATTTAGGCATCAAGGCTTTACTAAGCATGAGATCAGAAATTTGTCCAAGAACATGGACAGTATCAGGATCTTTCTTTTTCCTACCAGGGTGCTTGATACAGACTTCCTTGATTTCTTTATTATAGATTGGAATTTCCTTGACGGCATCTAATAATGGTATTTAGACAGTCATTTGCTTTAGTTGGTCAATCAGGTCATTTGTAATAGTATTCTCTTTAGGGGATACTGAAGGTTGGGCCAATCTTTGCAGAAAAGGTGGGATTTTCTCAACTGGAATAGGTGGTGCAATAGGTGGGACAACAATATTTTGATTGTTAGAAGCTTCCTCGGTATCAGAAACATCAATTATTATGGGTGCCCTTGGTTCAGGCAATGTGGTCCCTGATCTTATGTGGATATCATTCACTTGCAGTGAATAGGCTTGCTGCTTGTTATTTGGATTTGGATTTGGTTGCACAGGTAGTTATGATTTTTGAGGACTATTATTAGCTACAGGAGGCGGAGGCATGATAGCTTTTTGTTGAGGTGGAGGCATAATAGCTTGCTGTTGATTAGGCTGATTGGGTCCCTACTGAGGTTGCGGTTGGCAGTTACCATGTGGTTGCCATTGGTTATTTTATTGTGGCTGATATGGATTAAACTTCTATTGATATGGGTTAAACTGAGGTTGAATGTTCTGGTTATACTGTGGCTGCTAAAAGTTCTGGCTATTCTATGGCTGCTAGTTGGGCCAGTTATTATTCAAATTCTATCCTTGAGGGATATAATTTTGTGGGTTTTGATTCTGCCACTGATTACTATTATTATTATTATAACCAAAATAATTTAAGGGGTCTTGAGGCATACCTTGTCTCTAAGTCCATGGTCACCTTTGAGCCATGTAAAAGACTTCTCCATTCTCCTCATCTATTTATTTGAACTCTGTGGGCATTGAAGTAGTGTCCACGGATGCAACAATTTTGCATTTATAGTTTCTTTTCTTCTCCCTACAGTGGGAGCAGAATTAAGCCAACATAGCTTCTGCATCCTCTTTCTTCCTTTGGGCTTGCATGGTGTCCAGCTAAGTGGCCACGTCATTGATAATGTCCTGCTTGAAGTCAGACATGAGGTTGGAAAGTTCTATCTTAGACACTCCAGAGCCATTTGTCTTTTGAGGCAGGTCCCTTAATCCTCTTCCCTTTTTAACTGTAGCCCTTGAGTAATTCATACATATGGTCTTGGTCTCTGCCCATTTTTTTTGGGTGATGTCACCATCAGCCATAAGGTCCAAGGCTTCTATGCTTCCTTCATTAACACCTTTGAGGAATAGATGTTTCTATGATTCCTCATTCAACTGGTGTTGAGCATTGCGTTGCAAGTTAAAAATAAACCTAGAAACATAGTCTTCCAAGGTTTCATCCTCTTTCTGCAACATCTTGAGGATGTCATCTCCTTTTAAATCCTATCCTCTACAGTATTCTTTGTATTTTGCAAGAAACATGTTGTTCATGGCATTCCAATTTTCTACGACATTAGCTCTAAGGCTCATGAACCACCCTAGAGTGGCCTCTTTAAGAGTTAACAGAAACAAATTTAGCTTATGGGCATCAATTGAGTAGTCATAGCTCCTACAGAGGATATCAAACTCGAAGAGGAAGGTCTCTAGATCTTCAGTGATAAGCTCATAGAATTTTGGCAATGCAACAGCTAGAATGTTCTTCAGGTTTTTGTTACCTTGTTGAGGAGGAATTTGGAAGGGAAAGTTAGGTTGAGCCATCCTTGGAGGGGGGCCTGGTTTCTACTGTGGTGGTGGCTAGTATATAATAAGAGCTAATGGGTTGTCATGATGCTCAGGCTCATCGAAAAGGACTTCTAAATGTAGCGATTCTTTAGAGGATGAAGGTGATGAAATTTCTCCTTGGGCATTTGCAAATGGATTTTCAAACATGTCTTCTTCTTCACTATCTACTTGGGATTCTTTAGGCTTAGGGTTAAAAAGATCAAATGGTTCAGCCTGGTATTGACGAGGAAGGAATCTTCCGTGAGGATTTCTTCTTCTATGCATAAAATGCTTGCTTGAAGTTAAATCCTAGATCATAAAAACTGGAATCATGAACACCAAAGTAGGCTTGAACTAACACCATCCCTGGCGATGGCACCAAAAATTCTTGGCCAAAAATTGTTTCAGAAACACATAGCATTGGACTGCTACTTCAGGATTGGACACCCTAAATGGCTGCTAAGTATATTATTTAGTCTCATTTAATTATTGACCAGGGACGTAAACTTGGAATGGTGTTTGCAAAGTATATTCTTCAAACCTCCTTGATTCTCATTACTAAACCTATGGAATTAAAATACATTATGCTTCAGGAATCTATACTATCTCAATTGAATGCAATTATGCTAAGAAAACAGTAATCACGAGTAGGGGTTACTCTGCTCGCCTATGCTACAGGAACAGTGCACCAGTTCTATTACTAGTGGCTGCAAGAACAACAAAGTTCTATTTACTTCTTAATGAGAAAGGAAATAACTTCTAATCTAATAAAATGATTCACTCACCAAGTGGGCCCCCTTGGATGAGTGAATAGAAATGCAATCAAGATAAGAGACTGAAACTCAAATTATGCATTCTATTCATTCAAGGAGAAAATGTACTTGGAAAATAAATAGTGCTACAATGCCAAATTCTATTCCAAAAATGATATCCACTAACTCTCCTATGGAACTACAGAATTCCACTTATTTAAGGAGGAACTACACTGCTACCTAAATCTAGGATCACTCCATTAATGAGGATCACTATTGGATACATCGTGCTCATAACAGAAATCTCGAACAACAATAGTAGGTCTTCAAGTTCTTCCCAGAATATAGCATGTAGTGGTTCTAGATCTACACGTGGTGTCTACTCAAGAACAGACCTGACTCATTCCTCTGAGAGAGTTTTGTGACATGCCCATCTTAAACTACTTTACTTAATTCCTTTCTTTATGTTGGTGCTTCTGAAGGTAACGGCTATTGTTGACCCTTTCAACGCCATACTGGAATTCTTGAATTTTTCATGACTTGGTTCCTACAAAATGGTTAGCATACATAACTTCTGACGCATAAATATATTTTATCATTTAATACTAAGAAAGAAGTGTGAGATTTCATTCAATATTCTTGCATAGCATTCAGCTACAGGAAGGAGACTACCCATAATCATAGCATAGGGAAAAGGACTATCTATTCAACATGAAATCACTTATATCCTACAACTTCTATCCATAAGTTCCAAGAAAAATACATTATGTTTTTACCATCCATTTTACCTACTTATGTCCTGTTGGCTAACAGATTTGTTCTCCTTAAACCTTGATGTTTATCTTCTAACTCTATGCCCTTGAAAACAAATCATTAAACAATAGTTGGGCAAGCATTTACTTTGCTTCCCTCTAAATTTTACAAAGGTACACCTCCCTTCCAAAGATTTTCAATGAATGGGTATTACAATCTAACATATAAGCTTTTAACTGAAAAGCAGGAAAAGATCTCTCAACTATTCTTGGACAGATGAGGTAAAGCAAAGGAAACTTGTTAAAATTAAAAGAATAAACGGGAAACTACTTTGCAAAATAAATTTAAACTAACTAACTGATCAAGAAATTCAACATAGCTAAGTACTCATCTACAAAAAACTGGAATTCAGAAATCTAAAACTAAATGACTGAAATGGAATCATGCATGCGTAAACTCAAAATATAACTCTCTCAAAGTAGAACATATATTAAATCATCTGATTCAAAGATCAAAATCGATTCATGCACGAGTATTCAAACATAACTGGCTCAAAGTCTAGATATCATCAGTCACTTAGGCTATTATAAAATAGGAAAGAACTTTTACTACTGTTCTAAATTCTATCTTTCCCTCTATTCTATTCTAACCCTTTCAAAGTTTTAAGCTCCAGCTTATATAGTTTAACAGTCCGAGAAAGCCTCCCGAAAAACCCGGCTTCGTGGACACAATCAAAGAAAGAAACAGTTACCAGTTATACAAAGTTCTCAGAAAAGATTAAAAGCAGGATAAATTAAGAAACTAAAACTAAATCTAGTTCAGTCTTCCTGTGTATCTGATGATGTGGCTGTCTTTACTAGCTTCCACGACCGGAAGACACGGAGCAGCTCCTGAGTAGGCAGGGCGTGCAAATTTTTTAACGCGGCTAACTTGGCGTGTGTAGCGTTCTTCTCCCACTGCATTTTCTACATTTTCTCCACCTATTTTGGCAGTTGTCCCCAGTTCAAGATCAGCATAGCCTCAATGTTGGTGGTCCTGGTGAGGTCGTGAACCCTCGGAGCTTCACTCTCCTTGAAAGCATTCATTTCATCAATGAAGGACTTGACCATTGCATCGACACCCTGATATCCATCTTCCAGTTGCAAGATACCTGAGGGGTTCACTATTTTTATATCCTTCAAGGTGTCAGAGTGAATTTCCTTCACTTCTTTCTCCATGGTTCGCATCTGAGAAATGGCTGCTTCGAACAATGTATTCTTCCAGCCAAAGTTTTTCTTTAAAATGAACAACATACACGGGTCAACTAACTGTTAAGAAATGTAGCTTCGTTCAGATAAAATCATTGTTATTGAATTATTGAGTACACATTGATATATATGTAATAATAATAATATGTATTATAATTATTATATATATCCATATAATTTATATAAGT
>MU223708.1:2445472-2515933 GCA_018584345.1 Thuja plicata | reverse complement strand
ATATATGTAATAATAATAATATGTATTATAATTATTATATATATCCATATAATTTATATAAGTGGATTATTATCATATTGTGATATATACATATAATTAATATTATGAGAATATAAATAAATTAATACTCATTATTATTAATATAAGTTGATATTTATTATGAGACATATAATAATAATTATGTATATTAATAATAATTACTATTTAAATGAATATATAAGTTATATTAATCTTATAACTAATTATTAATAGACATGTCCCTTGAAATGAATAGACATGTCTTCTTGACTTTGCCTTGTATAAAACCAAGAGATCGATGCATTTGGAAAACATAGATAGACAATACAACAATGCCATTACATTTGAAATCGATCCTAAAACTTAACACTAACTTCATAGGGTTTTCAGTCAAAAAATGTTTTACTCCATAGTCTTTAATTTCCTGCACTAGCTGTACAATCTCTGCACAATTTCCTGCCTCGCTTTCCCATATTGGGGTCAGAGTCTGAATTTCCCCTAGGAGTATTTTGTTGTCCACGCGGGTGCTCATGAACTCCCTTATGAAAGTGCTTCCTTTGGCTATAATACCGTCGGTCCATGCCTTTATTACTTCTTTCCAGGTCCTCCCTTGCTATACCTGCTTGACCAACATTTGGCTTTCTGTCGAATTGGGGTCAAATCCTTGATGCGCCTGTGCCAAAAGTAGTGCACCATTTTCAGCCAATGAAGAGAGAAATTCTGCCATGGTTGAGATTATTTGCTTCAATTCACGCTTCTCCCTGCCATCTTTGTGCGACTGTCCCAACATATGATCTACGGAGAATTTTAAAATGTGATCGCGAGAGTCTCTATTCAACACCCCTAACTCCATCTTCGTTATTTCGTAATCCTCGGTCTCAGGATCCTGCGTTTATCTCATAGGCTTTACTGTGGAAATTTCGGCAGTGATCTTCCCTGTAGACGGGTCTGTTATTAACCTTGTGTCGCTCTTCATTCTTTTAGCTTTAGGACTGTGTGTAGCATACCTCGTAACAATCTCTTTGACTGGCATAGACAGTAGTTTGAAACTTCTCCTCTGGCTAACCAATTCTGTGAGCCATGGTGGAATTGCACTGGACACAATTCGGTTGTCGGGAGTCTTTACAGGTGTGTCTGTAACTTTAGATAGGTCTTGACAATGTGTGAGAACTTCCTGAACCTTCCCTCTGTGATCGGGGGTGAATGAGAGATCTTCATCATTGAGTTCAATGACATCATCCAAATAATCAGGTTCTTCTGAAGCCATCTGATTCTTCTTTTCTGACCTCATCCTTACCCTTGATCTTGGCGCGGTAGGGTGTTTCACTGAGGCTGTCTTCTCCTTCAATAATATTATTTCACCTGCATTTGATAACAAAGGAGAATCATTAGCAAGACCTTGCTTTACATTCTTAACAGGTGACCCGGTATCAAGGCATATATTTGTAAGGAGTTGAACTCCTTTCTTCCTCGTCGTAATCCATTTCTCAGTTTCTTCAAAAATGCTATGGGCCCAGAGTCTGATATCACTGGACTCTTTTCTATCCCAATCAATAATTGGGACACCTTCTGCTTCCGAAAAGGTGGCGGATGGATGAGGGACCTCTGAACTGTCCTCTTCTATATTTCTGACATCAAACTTCAATTGCAATAGCTTGATCTGAGATACAGTAAGCTTGGTTTGATCCCACTCCCAGATCATCTTCTCATCACCGAGATTCTCCCATAGATCCTCAAGATGATAACTTGGGGAAGGGCATTTTCTTAGCCCTAGGGTCTGCCTGGCAAAACCTTTGCTATCAAATCCTGTCCTCAGTTCATAAAAGGGCATATGGAATTTTAGTAAATTTCTCCCTACAACAGATGCGTCTAACATACTGTTACAGACTAGATGGCCTAATTTCACTGGGAACAAAGAGTTCCACTTGTCTTTCAAGAGAGAAGTTTTAATAACAATAAACAGCTGTCTACAAACTTCTGCAAGGACAAAACAATCAAAAGCGTACCTAGGTAGCTTCAAGGGTTCTTCTTCGAATCCACCTACCCAAATATAAGTAAAGCGGGGAAATTAAATGTAGAAGCTTCCAAATACCTTGACCTATTTCTGAGCATTGTCCAAAATCCTCTGGTTCGGCTTGCCAGCTAGTTCTTGGCACAATTTCCCCCAGAACACATCATGTGCTGTCCTGTAATCCTCTAGAACTCTATCCTTTCTCAACAATGGGAAATACTCATAAATAAAAAGGCTTTCATTCCAAGGAACCTTCTGGATAGGAGATAGATCTTGACTGCAGGCCAAGCAGTACATTAGGTATGAGGACATATAAAACCCTTCTTTGGTCATTTGATTTTGTTTGACTTGATCTCTAAGAGACATGGCTACTATCTCAGCCCAATCTATATGTTGTCTTCCTTCCAGAACTATCTCCACAAAATGGAACATCTATTCATCGAAGTACAGGGCATGTTCTGAGCCTTTCAATCGGTGAAGGAGGACAACCATATCATGTGCCAAGGGGTTCATGTGATCCTTAGTGAGGGATTTGTGCAACCGCTAACCTCCTTTGTAATTGGTTTTAGTCCATCTTCTTGCTATGTGGCTTTTGTTTCTGTCAACATTTTCCCTGAATTGGGCCAGAGACTGGGTGGGAGTGAAGTTAACAAGGCCTTCATCAGTTATTTTGAAAACTACCACAATGGTCTCACGGTTCACAGGTATTAGGGTTTGGCCATCCCCATTTAAAATGCTCTTCAATTTAACATCATACCTATTGATGCATTCCTGTATCAACTCTGGACAAATGGCGGAAGGTGGGAATGCGGCCGCTTCTTATAGACTGCTGGCTAGAATTTCTACAACAAACTCTTCATCAACATGAGATGAGAGTTTTGAAGTTATGGCATCAACTGAAACACCTAACAAATCTGTGTCTGTTATGACCGGAGCTCTGCATTCTAGATTCTTTACATTCCCAAAGAAATGTATAACAGACTTCATGTTTGTCTAAGAAGATGAAAGTCTACTGGCTTACTGCTTGAAATATTGAATTTTAAGGAACAATCAGAAATGAGGGGCAGAGCTCAAAAAAGCTACCTGTAAGATTTGAACTCGACCAGACCACCTTTCCAGTGCCAAGATCCCGCAACGCATAATAGGGAAGAATGACTTACCCAGCTCCTTTTTACTTGCCATTTGAAGCACGGGATATACAGCTTTATGCGAGCATTAATCGGACCTTCACTACCAGATGATGTTAAGAAATAAATACTTTCAAATCAAATTGTATCTTCGGGACCTGCCACCTTTTCCAATCATAATTATTTGCCCTCAAACCAAATATTTTCCACCCGTGCAAGCGATTTCCTTGGTTTCTGTGTACTGACTTAGCAAATGGAATCATGCCACGTCAATCAGCCCGTCTTGTCAGGTTGTTACATCATTAAGAATCCCGCTGACATCCTTTCTGAACTACTTTGAACTATTTTGAACCGGAGTTCAAAGGGGTTCAAAGAGGTTCAGCATCTCATAAGAGGAAAAATACCATGTGCTTTCCTACAGGCACACGTCATTAGCAATAAAAGACTAAGGCCGCTATCGAACTACTTTGAACTACTTCGAACCGGAGTTCAAAGAGGTTCAAAGTGGTTCAAATGACTTGAAAAATGCAAGTGTTTGGTTTATGATAGACCGAAACTGATTCCAATGACGCCAAAAGTTTAGATTTGACTGACTCAAATGTAAAGACTTTTGGGGGGAAACCAACAAGGAAGGAAAACGAGAAGAGTGAAGTTTTGACCATTGTGGGCACATGAACTTGGAAAGTTTGAATAAAGGCGACTCTAATCCACCCAACATCAGCTCTGACTAGGGACTGTAGATTTCCCAATTTGCAGAGAACTTCAAAATACTGGTTTTGCAAACCAAACAAAACAAAGGGAACAAAAAGAAAAGAGGGACACAACCAAAACTAAAAACACAGGAAACTAACTAATATATACAAAGGGGATGAACCCAGACACTTAGAGCCTGCATAGTTTTAGATCTTGCCCATTATAAGTAAATGGCAGGTTAACACCATCTGGATGTGATAGTTTAAAGGTGTTCAAACCCAAAGCTTTCGAGATAATAAACAGACCTTTCCACAGATATTCGAACTTCCCGTGCGAGCCCTTTGATGCTCTTCTTTTGTCCCATAGTAGGACTTCATCGCCCTCCATAAAACCACGAGGTCTAGCTCGCATATCAAAGATCTACTTCGCCTTCAGCTGATGTTCAGTGATATGATCTACCATATTTTCTCTATCTTCCTCCAACTTTCTTAAGTGCATTATGCGCCTTTCCAGAGGATCTTTGAAATATTCATCTTCAATGACCGCTTGGAGTTTTGCAGAGGATAGCTCGAGAGGCAATGAAACATGAGCCCCGATCCCATATACCAGCTCAAAGGGTGACATGCCAATAGCTCATTTCAAAGTAATCCGATCTGCCCACAGTGCCTCATGGAGCTTCTTGTGCCATTCTCGGGGATTATCATCCATCAATTTTTTCATTATGACTACCAGGTTTTTATTGCTAGATTCTGCCTGGCCATTTCCCTACGGGAAATAATCTGAGGAATGAGCTAATGCCATGCCATGCTCATAGCAGAAGGTTGATATTTCTTCTGAAGAAAAATAAGTAGCATTATCTGCTACAATTTTGACTGGCACTCTGAATCTTACAAAAATAAAATTCATCAAAAATTCACACACCACCTGAGAGTTTGCCTTCTTCGTGGGTATTGCCTCCACCCACTTCATGAAATAATCGGTGGCTGTTAGAATATAGATATCCCCAGCACTAGATAGTGGATTTAAGGGCTTGATGAAATTGATTCCCCACTGTCTGAAAGGTTCTTCTACAATAACCAGCTTGAGGGGTAACGCCACCAGATAGGGTCTCCCCGCGAACAATTGACATTTGTCACAATTTCTGACATACTAGTAAGCATCCTTAAACATCCCTGGCCAGTAGAACCTATTTCGGAGAATCTTATAAGCTGTCACAGTTGAAGAGTAATGCCCCCCGCATGCTTCATCATGGAATTCTCTTAATAATTCTTTTCGTTGTTCTTCGTCCACGCACCTGAGGAAAGTTCCATCAACTCCCTTCTTGAACAAAGTCCCCTGGGAAATCACATATTTATTATCTTTTAATCTTAGGTTACGCCTTTCCTTTTGATTCAGATGATCTGGGCATTCACCATATCTCAGGAAGTAAGTAATGTCTGAGAACCAAGGGTCGATTGAGCTGACCAACAATGCCATAGGGACTTCATCGATTTTTTCACATATTTCATTATTCTCTGCAATCAACTTACACAAACCCTTTCTTCTCACCAAATTTGTGGGTTTGATTTTCAAGTCATATTCTTGAATCTTCGCAATCCATATAGCTCTGTTATTCATGCTGATCTCCTTCTGAATCAGAATGCTCTTCACAACAGTTTCTGGCACATATACAGTACTGTGTGAGTGAAGAATATAATACCTGAAATGCTTCACTGCCTTCACCACTGCATAAGCATGCTTTTCTATTTGGGAGTATTTAAGCTCATGCTTCTTCAAGGGTACGCTCATAAAGGCTATGGGTGCTTCTTGCCTTTCTTTTTCCTTCTGAGTGAGTATGCCTGAAAGGGTATGTTGAGAAGCGTTACAGTATATAATGAAATCTTTTCTAAAATTGGGGCCTCTTAATACTGGTGCCTGAGATATGGCAGTTTTAATATCTTCAAACGCCTTCTTTCCATCATCATTCCATTTAAATGGGACTTTCTCGCTCATCATTTCAATCATATGTCTTGTTACTTCAGAGAATTCAGGAATGAAGGCTCACAAAAAATTTATTTTCCTGAAGAAGGACTTCAGACCAATTCTGCTAGCGGGCAGGCTGAGCTGCTAAATTGCTTTAACTCATTCAGGATCTATTTTTATGCCCTCCTTCGATACTATATGACCGAGTAACTTTCCCTCCTCTACAAAGAATATGGACTTTTTGGGGTTTAAGGAGATACCATGATCCCTACAACGCTGCAAAACTCGTTCAAGGTCGTTCAAGTGTTGATTTCTCTTCTTGGAGAATACTGTAAGATCATCCAAATAGATCACTATGATTTTATTCCTGAGATCTTTGAAGGAAGAGTTCATTGCCCATTGAAAAGTTGCACCTGCATTTATTAATCTGAAGGGCATCCGGTTGTAGGCATAAGTACCCCACGGTGTAATAAAGGTTGTCTTGTGTTGGTCGGCCTTTGCTACTCCTATTTTATTATAACCCAAATAGCCATCTAACATTGACATGACTTTAGAACTGGAGACCGCCTGCAAGACATGCTCCATGACAAGCAATGCATAATTATCTTTCAAACTTGCTTGGTTCAGGTTACGAAAATCAACACAAATTCAAACTTCGCCATTTTTCTTTCTTACTGGCACTATGTTAGCTATCCACGTTGAATGGTGAATAGGATAGATGATTTGGGCTTGTAACATCTTTTTAACTTCCCTCAGTATAGCTTCTGACACCTTAGGGTTATAGTTCCTTAGCTTCTAGCAAAAAGGAACAACCCCAGGCTTCAATGGGATTTGGTGCTCAAATTGACCATCTCTGAAAACTTTCAAATCTCCATAATCCCAGGTGAAAACATCTCTGTATTCTTTCAACAACCTCTTCAAGCCTTCCCTCTCAGATTCAATACAACTTTGACCAATGGAGATCCACCTAGGAGAACCTTGGTCACCTATATCAATCTTGTCATATTCCTTTGGATTTGGAACATGTGAGACTTTTTCCTTCACTGTGTTGTCATCTCTTCTTCTAAAAAGATGCTCCAGACAAACTAGGCCTTTAGGGATTTTATTACTTTTCAGCTGAATCATCCCTGCATTATCATCCTCATCTTGGTAAATTTCTTTACACTCACTGTTTGAACCTTCAAAATATATCTCAGCGAACCCGGAAACACACTCCAGAAATTCTTTAAGCTGTGTATCATCATCAAACACTTGCCAGTTCTGAACATTGTCTGGTACTCTCAGCTTGTATATCATTTCTATCTGGTATTTTTGAGTTTTAAAATCGGGGTGTGGCAAGAGAAAGGAGGCTGATACAGCCAAAGAATCTACCCTGGTATGCTGATTCCTAGGGATATACTCAATGGAAAAAGCATCAAAAGATTCTATCTCATCCCAGACTAGATTTATGTAATGCTTTAATTTCTCATTCTTTGCAAAAAACTGCCCCCGAACCTGTTTCACAATCAATTCAGCGTCTCCTTTCACAATCAGCTTTTTAACCCCTCTAGACCTGCACTCCTCCAAACCTAACAACAAGGCTTCATATTCTACGGTGTTGTTAATGTTTTTGAAATCTAACTTGAAAGAAAAAGGAATGCACTCTCTGTAGGGGGGAGAAGGACCACTCCAGCACCTGAGCCTAAGTTAGAACAGCTTCCATCAAATTCCATTTTCCAAATATCTTCTTCTTCCTAAGGTTTGATTTGAACGTCTTTATTTGAATCAGACAGGATAACATAATTCCCAAAATTGCATTCTTCATATAGGATTTGAGCTCTAGGTTCATCTGAAGGCATCACGGTATATTTATTATTAGGTTCAGGTTCTAGCTTTACCTTCTTTTTGCCTACGGGAATTGTGGCTTCGGACCAGTCCATTTTTATATCCCCGCCTAAGTCTTTACAAAAGGTTCTGCTGAGTAACATCCCGTAACTAGCTGGGATATTGGCTACTAAAATGGTGAGTTTTAGCCGTTTGTCAGGGCATGCTGCTAGGATGGCCTGGCAATCTTTGATCTGACATTTTAATGGTACTTCTTTACCATCCATAGAGTAATAGTGGCCGAAGGTTTTGGTTAAGGGTAAGTCTAAAGCCTTAGCTATTGGGGCAGGCATTATGTTGTCGAAGGCACCAGAATCAATAATACAATTACTCAATTTTTGGCCATTCAATAGGAGAGAGACATAAAATGGATTTGGCTTTTCCTCTTCATACTCAGTTTCTATGGAATTTGTGGACTGACATCCTTCTAGAATTTGGGGAGTATCTTGGGGTTGGAAAACAAAAGGTTCTTGAGTAGTGGAGGTTTCTCCTATAAAGGATTTATCTACTTGAGGGCTTGTATAATTTTCCCCTTTTACATATTTTACCAACTTATCCAGTTCTCCAGGGTTCATCCTCAAGAAATCAAGAGAAGAGATAGAAACTGTAGAAGACTTATAGAACTCTACAAAATTGAAAGGAGAAAATTGTATTTCTGGGAAGAATTTTTACCTCCGAGCCCTTCAGACTCGTGCGTGTTTCTTCACTAGTAGGCTCCTTTCTTTTTGTATCTGCACTTGTAGCAACTGCACCTAGAACAAACTTCTGAGTTCGTTGATTTCTTTTTAAGATAGCACAGGGTAGATCCTGTAGGGTTGCCAGTACACTTCCTCCTTGCTCTGCACCAGGTACATATTCTGAATAGAAAGAACCTGATGTACCCATGTCTGGAGAATCTTTTTCTTCATGAAATTGTTCATTATTCATCTCATCTCTGGCTGCATTGAGTTGTAAGTATCTCAACCATTCAGTACATGTATCCCCATCATGATAGGTGGTTAAATGAAATGAGCACATAGTTTCTTTGGGAGCAGGCTCTATTTGCAACCTTGGTTGAGGGCCAGGTAACTGTAGAGCTTTTGTCTGCTATTGGGGAAGTTTTCTTTGACTTATATCTTGATAAGGGGGTTGATAAGAATTCATTCTGTTCTGCTGCCTTTTTAGCATCGCTATGTCATTCATAAGCCTCTATATCATTGGATCTGTAGTCACAGCTATTGAAGAACTGCTAGGAGTTTGTGCTTCTCTCTTCCACTTGCCGGTGGTTATGAGAGTGTCTTCAAGCTCAATCACTCTCATTTGTGCATCTTCAAGGTTAGGCACTCCGTCTTTCAACAAATGGAAGCTTATATCTGGCAAGACAGCATTGAGGAAGTAAATCTTTTTGTTTTTGCACTCAGAGCAGCGGTTGCGGGAATTCTTTGTAGAATTCTATTGAATTTGGCAACGAACTCTCTCATTGGTTCATGGATCTCTTTTTTTAACTAACTGAGTTGTATCAATAAAGAGACTTCATTGTCAGGAGTTTTGAACCTTCTTTCAAAAGCCCGCTTCATGGTGTCCCAATTTGTGATAGATCCATTGGGCAAGTGATTGAACCAATCGGTAGCAGCGTCTACAAGAGTTCTGACAAAAAGTATCACCGCCACATCTTTGGTAGATACGCTCATGATCCCACAAGCGGTTTGGAAGGCATTGAGATGGTCATCGGAAGAGACCTTATTATCTCCACTAAACTTAGTCAATATTTGATTGGCTCCTTTAGGTAAATCTGCAAGTTGGTTGACCCCCAGGTTCAGAGGCCCAATGTGTTGGCCCCAAGGTCGATTTCCGGCCATGAATGGAAGCTGGAAATTCAAAGGGTAGATATTTAAGATAGTGGGAATTATAGTACCCAAAGAAAGAATGGCTTGGACAGTTAAAGGGACAGCTGGGCTTTGCGGGGGAGATGAGGGTCGGCTGACAATTTGAGCTTTCCTCCTTCGAGAAAGATTTAAATCTGATTTGAAATTTAGGCTTTCTAACAGTTCAAAATCTTCGTCCACTAATCCTCTGCTGCATTCCCCCCTTGTGTATCTTCTGGTTGCCAGTTCAAGTATCTATTCAAAACTTAGTTCTGCTGTCGACCTTGTGCAAGTCTGTTAACTATGACAGCTTCTCTAGCAACAGGAATACCTCTCAAGTGTTCACCAATTTCTTCTTCTCTCTCGAGCACTTCTTGAACCCGGTGGAACTCTTGATTACTTTGTCTGAACTTCCAAGCAGCTGAAGCAAGATCTGAGATTAAATCCTCCTGTGTGTCTTGAAAACCCAAATTTGGTTGGAGCACAGGGAACACATTATCATTAGGTAGCACCATTATGTGGCATTGTGACGGGAATCAGACTAGCACACTTGACTGGTCTTTCCCCAGTAGAGTCGCCAAAAATCTGTTGGCTAACAGATTTGTTCTCCTTAAACCTTGATGTTTATCTTCTAACTCTATGCCCTTGAAAACAAATCATTAAACAACAGTTGGGCAAGCATTTACTTTGCTTCCCTCTGAATTTTACAAAGGTACAACTCCCTTCCAAAGATTTTCAATGAATGGGTATTACAATCTAACATATAAGCTTTTAACTGAAAAGCAGGAAAAGATCTCTCAACTGTTCTTGGACAGATGAGGTAAAGCAAAGGAAACTTGCTAAACTTAAAAGAATAAATGGGAAACTACTTTGCAAAAGAAATTTAAACTAACTAACTGATCAAGAAATTCAACACAGCTAAGTACTCATCTACGGAAAACTGGAATTCAGAAATCTAAAACTAAATGACTAAAATGGAATCATGCATGCGTAAACTCAAAATATAACTCTCTCAAAGTAGAACATATATTTCATCATCTGATTCAAAGATCAAAATCAATTCATGCATGAGTATTCAAACATAACTGGCTCAAAGTCCAGATATCATTAGTCACTTAGGCTATTATAAAACAGGAAAGAACTTTTACTACTGTTCTAAATTCTATCTTTTTCCCTCTATTCTATTCTAACCCTTTCAAAGTTTTAAGCTCCAGCTTATATAGTTTAACAATCTGAGAAATCCTCCCAAAAAACCCGGCTTCTCGGACACAATCAAAGCAAGAAACAGTTACCAGTTATACAAAGTTATCGGAAAAGATTAAAAGCAGGATAAATTAAGAAACGAAAATAGAATCTAGTTCATTCTTCCTATGTATCTATTGACGTGGCTGTCTTTACTAGCTTCCACGACTGAAAGACACAGAGCAGCTCCTGAGTAGGCGGGACGTGCAGATTTTTTAATGTGGCTAACTTGGCGTGTGTAGCGTTCTTCTCCCACCGCATTTTTTGGATTTTCTCCACCTATTTTGACAGTTGTCCCCGGTTCAAGATCAGCATAGCCTCAATGTTGGTGGTCCTGGTGAGGTCGTGAACCCTCAGAGCTTCACTCTCCTTGAAAGCATTCATTTCATCAATGAAGGACTTGACCATTACATCAACACCCTGATCTCCATCTTCCAGTTGCAAGATACCTGAGGGGTTCACTATTTTGATATCCTTAAAGGTGTCGGAGTGAATTTCCTTCACTTCTTTCTCCATGGTTCACATCTGAGAAATGGCTGCTTCGAACAATGTATTCTTCCAGCCAAAGTTTTTCTTTAAAATAAACAGCATACACGGGTCAACTAACTTCATAGGGTTTTTAGTCAAAAACTGTTTTACTCCATAGTCTTCAATTTCTTGCACTCGCTGTACAATCTCTGCACAATTTCCTGCCTCGCTTTCCCATATTGGGGTCAGAGTCTGAATTTCCCCCAGGAGTATTTCGCCGTCCACGTGGGTTCTCATGAACTCCCTTATGAAAGTGCTTCCTTCGGCTACAATACCATCTGTCCATGCCTTTATTACTTCTGTCCAAGTCCTCCCTTGCTGTACCTGCTTGACCAACCTTTGGCTTTCTGTCGAATTGGGGTCAAATCCTTGATACGCCTGTGCCAAAGGTAGTGCACCATTTTCAGCCAATGAAGAGAGAAATTATGCCATGGTTGAGATTATTTTCTTCAATTCACGCTTCTCCCTGCCATCTTTTTGTAACTGTCCCAACATATGATCTGCAAAGAATTTGAAAATGTGATTGCGGGAGTCTCTGTCCAGCACCCCTAACTCCATCTTGGTTATTTCATAATCCTCGGGCTCACGATCTTGCGTTTCTCTCGTAGGCTTTACTGTGGCGATTTCAATAGTGATCTTCCCTGTAGACGGGTCTGTTATTAACCTCACATCGCTCTTCATTCTTTTAGCTTTAGGAGTGCATACAGCATACCTCGTAACAATCTCTTTGACTGGCATAGACAGTGGTTTGAAACTTCTCCTCTTACTAACTGATTCTGTGAGCCATGGTGGAATTGCACTGGACACAATTCGGTTGTCGGGAGTCTTTACAGGTGTGTCTGTAACCTGAGATAGGTCTTGACAATGTGTGAGAACTTCCTAAACCTTCCCTCTGTGATTGGGGGTGAATGAGAGATTTTCATCATTGAGTTCAACGACATCATCCAAATAATCAGGTTCTTCTAAAGCCATTTGATTCTTCTTTTCCAACCTCATCCTTACCCTTGATCTTGGCGTGGTAGGGTGTTTCACTGAGGCTGTCTTCTCCTTCAATAATATTATTTCACCTGCATTTGATAACAAAGGAGAATCATTAGCAAGACCTTGCTTTACATTCTTAACAGGTGACCTGGTATCAAGGCATGTATTTGTAAGGAGTTGAACTCCTTTCTTCCTCGTCGTAATCCAGTTCTTAGTTTCTTCAAAAATGTTGCGGGCCCGGAGTCTGATATCACTGGACTCTTTTCTGTCCCAATAAATAATTGGGACACCTTCTGCTTCGAAAAAGGTGGCGGATGGACGAGGGACCTCTGAACTATCCTCTTCTATATTTCTAACATCAAACTTCAATTGCAATAGCTTGATTTGAGATACAGTAAGCCTCGTTCGATCCCGCTCCCAGATCATCTTCTCATCACCGAGATTCTCCCATAGATCCTCAAGATGATAACTTGGGAAGGGCATTTGCTTAGCCCTAGGGTCTGCCTGGCAAAACCTTTGCTATCAAATCCTGTCCTCGGTTCATAAAAGGGAATATGGAAGTTTAGTAAATTGCTCCCTACAATAGATGCGTCTAACATACTGCTACAGACTAGATGGCCTAATTTCACTGGGAACAAAGAGTTCCACTTGTCTTCCAGGAGAGCAGTTTTAATAAACATAAACAGCTGTCTACAAACTTCTGCCAGGACAAAACAATCAAAAGCGTACCTAGGCAGCTTCAAGGGTTCTTCTTCGAATCCACCTACCCAAATATAAGTAAAGCAGAGAAATTGAATGTAGAAGCTTCCAAATACCTTGACCAATTTCTGAGCATTGTTCAAAATCCTCTGGTTCGGCTTGCCAGCCAGTTCTTGGGACAATTTCCCCCAGAACACATCATGTGCTGTCCTGTAATCCTCTAGAACTCTATCCTTTCTAAAAAATGGGCAATACTCATAAATAAACAGGCTTTCATTCCAAGGAACCTTATAGATAGGAGATAGATCTTGAGTGCAGGCCAAGCAGTACATTAGGTACGAGGACATATAAAACCCTTCTTTGGTCATTTGATTTTGTTTGAGTTTATCTCTAAGAGACACGGCTACTATCTCAGCCCAATCTATATGTTGTCTTCCTTCTAGAACTATCTCCACAAAATGGAACATCCATTCCTCGAAGTACAGGGCTTGTTCTAAGCCTTTCAATCGATGGAGGAGGACAACCAGATCATGTACCAAGGGGTTCATGTAATCCTTAGTGAGGACAACCAGATCATGTAGGCCAATTGCCTTCTTTAGTGAGAAATTGATTTAGGCAAAGAAGAGATATTCTTCATATGATTTGGAACTATATGGTTTAGTTTGGTCCCTTAGAAAATGGAGACATTATCTATTGCCTAAAGAGTTTGTGTTATTTACTGAAAATCAAGCTCTTAGCTACATAAATACTCAGGAGAAACTAAGCCTTAACCTTTAATATAAAGCACAAGAAGGGACAACTCAATAAGGTTGCAGATGCCTTAAGCTGAAGGTTTCTGACATTCCAAGAAGTCCAGTTGAATAGCATTGGCATTGATAGTTTTAGAGATCTTTACAAGTCAGATGAGGACTTTGGGGGAGTATACAAGGTGTGTGTTGAATTTCAAAACCATTTCCATAGAAAGTTCTCAAAGTTTAATTTGCAAAATGGACTGTTATTCAGGGGTAATAAGTTATGTGTGCCAAGAGGCTCTATGAGGATGAATCTCATATAGGAGAAACATAATGGATCTTTAAGTGGTCACTTTGGTATGAACAAAACTTTAGAGCTTGTGCAAAGGTTCTACCATTAGACAAAGTTGGTGAGAGATGTCACCAAATATGTGGAGTAGTGTGTTGTTTGCATGAAGGCAAAAGAAGGAATGAGTAATGCAGGTTTGTATCAGCCTTTACGAGTCTCTAACTGGCCATGGGAGTGTGTGAGCATGGACTTCATAGTAGTTCTATCCAAAACCAAGAAAGGGTATGATAGCATTTATGTAGTTTTTGATAGATTTAGTAAAATGGGACATTTCATTCCATGTAAGACTACTAATGATGCTAGCCACATAGCCTATTTTTTCTTTAAGGAGATTTTGAGGATTCATGATCTTCCTTTGAGCATAGTATCAGATAGGTATGTAACATTTATGAGCCAATTTTGGAGGACATTATGGACTAGATTGGGTACCAATATATCTTTTGGTTTAGCCTACCACCCTCAGACTAATGGCCAAACTAAGGTGGTAAATAGGGTGTTAGGTAACCTATTGAGGTGTCTAACTAAGGAGTATGGGAAGGCTTGGGATGTGGTCATTCTCCAAGATTAATATGCTTACAATGACAATAAGAAGAAAATGACAGGAAGAAGCCCATTTGAGGTGGTTTATGTAATGCACCCTAGAGGTGTTTGTGAGCTCAGGGATATTGAAGGTATGGATTATAGAAGTGGACATGCTGAGGACTTCACCCATACTATGAAGGAGATACAAGAAAAATTCAAGAAGCAAATCCAAGACAATCAACAAAAGTTGAAGATAAAAGTTGATGAAAAGAGGAGAGATGTTCAATTTGAAGTGGGTGACTATGTGATGGTTCATTTGAACAAGTCAAGGATACAAAAAGGTGTCCCTACCAAGCTTCAGATGAAAAGGGTGGGACCTTGCAAAATCCTAGCCAAATATGTGACTAATGCCTATAAGCTAGACTTACCATCAGACTTGAGCATATCTCACGTGTTCAATGTGTAGGAATTAATCCAGTTTAGAGGGAAGATAGATGAGATTAGTAAGGGTGGTCAAGGAATTAGTGGGGATATTGAGGCTACTGTATTTCCTCCCAAAATAAAGATGATAGCTGACAAAGTTCTAGATTCCAAGGTTAAGAAGACTAAAAGGCATAAAGTCTACACAGAACACCTAATTCAGTCGAAGAGTAGACAAGAGTCAGAGGCCTCATAGATTGCAGAGGCATACTTCAATAAGGTGGGCATTTCAGAGGATATACTATCCACAGGAGTGACATATCTTTCCCTTGTGAGGGAGTATGGTGAAGGAGTACCTAGGTAGGGATAATTATGAAATGTAACCTAGGGATTCTTTGATGTTTTGGCTTGTAGTTTTTCTAGCCAGACCACTAGCTTAATAAGGGGACATGTAGGTCCTAGCGTGTAGTGTGTAAAGTGTGAGGATGCCTAATTAGGTCCTTAGTGACCTTTGAGTCCAATCTAGGTTAATTAGGTTGTTTTGTGATTTTACTGCCAAATTTGGACAAGAAAGGGATAGAAGGTCCTATTTCATGTTTTTACACCTTAATTAGTGATTTGGGAAAGTTTGGACAACTTTTGACCAAGTTTGGATGGCATATCCAAAAAGTTGCAAAAGTTGTCAATGTTGTCATTGACAACATTGGTTGCAAGATTGCAAATTTGATGGAATTAGTTCCCTAACTGTCTAAAACTGATGTTTGAGTTCCTTGGTCAACTACATAAGGCTATCCTTGGGTTTTTGCAAGGGTTGGCAAGTTTGTGTCGGAGTGTGTACAGACTGTAGAATTGAAGAACAAATACAGTTTGAGTAATTTGTGAGCATTTTGTATTGTAATGGATTGAATAAAATTCTATAATCATTGTTTGTGGTAATGTATATTTTTATTAGAATTTGTGGTCGTAGTTTTCTATTTTGAATATTTTTAATTTCTTTTGTAAATTCTTTTAGTTTTTGTCTGGTTGCTAGCCTGAATAAGGCAGTGTGTGCAAATGGAGTCATATGTCATTTTTCCACCGTGGAACTTGCACAATCCATTGGGATATGGAAGGTGACTCCATGTACATTATGTAAAGCAAAGGAGGGTCCCAAGAAAGCATAGCAGCTATTTATAAGGTGATGCCCTAGGCGAGCCACTGATGCATCGCTAGGGATCACCAACAGTTGCAGAGCAATTTGGAAGGATTGAAAGCATTCATTGCTTCAATCAAGGATTGCGGAGAGGTATTAGGGTGAGTGAAGGAACCCTAACTTAGGGGATAAGTTTGGGTGTAATGTTTTTTTATCCAAGAAAATCAATTTCTTGAGCAGACGGTGAAAAGGTCCTAAAACCCTAAATTTTAGGCATGTTTATAGGAGGTACTGTATGGACACTTCTAGGAGCCAAGAACTATAAAATCCTTAGTTTCTTGATAAATGGTATCATGATATGGTATTATTTTTCTAAATTTTTAAGTATTTTTACAAGTTACTGCAGAAAAGGAGCCTAATTAGGCCTAATGCTAGTAGCCCTCTTTTGGGTGAAATTGGCTTGGAATTTGGAACTCTTTTAGGCTTTCAATCCAAAATAAATTTGTGGAAATTTTAATTGGTCCAATAAACTATCTTGAAGAATACCTATCCATATGGAATATTTTGGAATCCATTTGGGTCAGTTTGTGCAGATGGAGCAAGAAAGGCCATTGGAAGCCTAGAAAGAGCTATAGTGAGTTTATGTTCTACATTGTTGATGTTCACTAGTTGAAAGGAGTAGGATCTTGTGAGGGGAATCCTTAGGAGAATAGGGTTAGTTGAAGAACCTTATTAGGTCAGTGAGTGACCTAGGAGCCCCTAGAAGAAGCTAGGGAAAAGCAAGACTAGTGTTACATCACACTTTTTTGGAGGAAGCAATTCCTCACAAAATTCGCAAAGAAGGTGGATCGAGAAAGTACTTTCGATAGAAAGTAGGGAATTTATATAGAAATTAATTTCTATCTAAATTCCTTGATTAGGGGAAATTCTAGTCATTTACTTTTGATAGAAAGTAGTTTCAATCGAAAATAATTTGTTTCAATCGAAAGTAGTTTCTATCAAAACCCTCTAATTAGAGGCCATTTGTCGAGGCTAAAAGAAATCTACTATTTTTAGGGCTTCAAGGCTCAAGAAAGGGGCTCAATTTGAAGAATCAGGAGATTTCCTTTTTCATTTCACAAGAACTCTGAACGAGATTTCTAACCAATATATATATTTGACAATTTTTGAATTAATTAGTTCTATTTTTTTTATGTCCATCAAATGTAGGTTTTTTATCGAATATAAACCTCCAATTTTAACATTCAATGAAAAATAGTAGAAAAGAGAAAAAAATTCAAAAAATAACAGTATCCTATGGCTTCAAGTCTACTTTCTATTAAAAAAATAATTTAATTTCGATAAATACACAATAAGTTATAAGTTATGCAGTCAAGGTATGTCAAAATTACGGTTTACTCTACTTCAAAAATTCATACAATATGAAATAATCATGATAAATTCGTCAAAATTATTGCATTCTATCCATATGGATGTTACAAACCCAAATTCAAAAGAATCCCATTGATATCTATTTTAGAAAAAAAATTATGCTCTATGAAGTCAATGTAACTTTTTGAAAATGACGTTTTCAACAACATAGCAATTTTCCTGGCAGAAATAAAAAACCATTCAAACCAATTCAAAAAAAAAGAAAAAAATATATTTAGAATCTAGAAATAAAATCCTTAAAGACTAGTTCACTTCATCTTCTGATTTCAAATAGTTTAATGACAATATGCATCCCAATCTGAATCTTTTTTTCAAAATGTAGACTTCAATGTCCGTTTAGGGAAAAACATGTAACCCACTATTGTGGCTTCACCCATGTGTGTGTGTGTGTGTGTGTGTGTGTGTGTTTATATATATATGTATACACACACACACACACACACACACACACACATTGATGCAACAACTTCCAGAGGCCATAACTTTTGACTCGAATGTGGGTTTTTGATGAAATTTTACAGACAATTTCTGACAATAGGTGATACATATATTTTATGAACCTAATGGATCTATAATCAGAAATTCAAGATTGTAAGCTATCAGGTCATAAGCATTTTTTTCTTCTCTCTAATAATTGTAGTAAATAGAAGAAATCCATCAAGAAGGTGATGTTAATAGTCTTTATATAAATCACTTAACCGAGTGCACACATACATTATGTTGCTAAAATATCTTAACCAAGTAGACCTAACAAGTATAACAGGTTATTCCTAACAATGTAAGTTCATCATAAGTGATCATAACTTGTAGCCTTAATTGACACCTACCATTCTGCAGATAGTGAAGCTTTGTGGGTTTCATCCGCATCGTAGTATTGTGTGTGTGTGTGTGTGTACACACACACACACACACACACACACACATATTGATGCAACAACTTTCAGAGGCCATAACTTTTGACTCGAATGTGGGTTTTTGCTAAAATTTTACAGGCAATTTCTGACAATAGGTGATACATATATTTTATGAACCTAATGGATCTATAATCAAAAATTCAAGATTGCAAGCTATCAGGTCATAAGCATTTTTTTTTCTCTCTAATAATTGTAGTAAATAGAAGAAATCCATCAAGAAGGTGATGTTAATAGTCTTTATATAAATCACTTAACCGAGTGCACACATACATTATGTTGCTAAAATATCTTAACCGAGTAGACCTAACAAGTCTAACATGTTATTCCTAACAATGTAAGTTCATCATAAGTGATCATAACTTGTAGCCTTAATTGACACCTACCATTCTGCAGATAGTGAAGCTTTGTGGGTTTCATCCGCATCGTAGTTTTTACCTTCTAACATAGGTTTTGTGCATTATCAATTCTTGTGTCATGTGTAAATGAGTTTCATGAATGTTTCTATGTTTGTTTACATGCATTTACATTAATGCTATGATATTACATGCATGAGGTAGTAAAGAAACAATGGTCGGTAATGCAAGAAAATATTACTAAGGTTAATTGATAAAAGTTTTAAGAGAACTGATTCACCCCTCCCCTCTCAATACACACCCTTCCATTATTCCAACAATTAGTATCAGATCTAGATCTCTTATTTGGAAAAGTTTAAATCACTTGAGAGAAAAGATTATAGAATGGATAGGTATAAGCTTGATAAAAATATTGAGAATCATAGTTGGAGATACAAATTTTCTTTGAGGAATACAAATAAGCAAGAATCAAAATGAAAGAGCTATTGGATGAAAGAAAAGTCATGGCATATCGCTACAGTGAAAATGACTATCATGAAGAAGAGATCCCTTATTTATTTGATTCATCATGATCTGGATATGGTAATACATCTGACACATCTGAAGGAAGAATTACAAATGTAAATGAAATCAATCAACATCTGACTAAAAAAGTGAAGGTATTGTAGACCAGTCCAGAGACACAGATGGTAAGAATGATTGATGTTATGAATAATGCAAGACAAGATGAACAAGAAAGAACTTTAGCTATTTATGACATAAGATAGATTACTGAAAAGTTACAAGAGAAAGAATCTGAGATAAGAAGACTTACTGAACATCACATTGAGATCACAAATCAAATAGTTCTTGTGAGTCATGAGAACAATTGAGTGAACATAGAACTTAATGGAAAATTGGAAGCTATTAGTGAACTTAAAGAAGAAAATGAGAAACTAGAGCATGAAGAAAATATTCAGCAACAACATAATGATATGATTAAGAAAGATGAAGATAGTACAAAAAGAATTGATAAATTTATGAATGGATAGAGAAGACTCAACAACAATACCGATTTAGGGTATACCAAGCATGGAGAATTATCATACCAAGCTGATCAAAGGGATATCTACACAACTCCAAGACCAAAGAAGCATTCATGTAATCATTGTGGAAAACTAGGCCACACATCAAATGTTTGCAAGAGAAAAGCAAAAGGTATTCCTAAAACTACTTCTACATTCATAGGTAATTGGTATAACTATAACAAGAATGGACACAAAGTACATGAATGCATATCTAAGAAGAAAAAATCAAAGAAGAAATATTACATGGAAAAACATTGTTCTACTTGCAACATACATGGCCACACATCTTATGAATGCAAGAAAAAGAAAAAGCAAGTCTGGAAACCCAAAGAACAAGAAAATGCATATGTTTGGGATTACAACACATGGGTAAATTACACACCTTGTGGTAGATATGGACATATAGCTTCTAATTGCATGAGGAAATGGATACAAAGATCTAGGAACTAGACTAAATCCGGAATGGCTTGCTTACACTATCATAAGGTTGGTCACTTAAGCAAGGATTATAGAGACCGAGTGATAGAGTCAAGCACCTTTTCAAATGGAAACACTATTGGAGACATCGTGAGAATGACAAATCAAATGTGGAGGAAGGCTTAAAACAATGACAATACTGGACCAAGAAATACAATTGGTGACACCTCATCCAATGGATTAGGTGATTCCACCACTCCCACCTAAGCAATACAAGTAAGTAAAGAACTGCACTGTACAAAGCTATATTTTACATTAGTTCCAACATTCATTGATAATATGCATAATTAGTATGAATGAAGATGCACTATGGTATTACTTGTTATGATTTTGTGAATCAAGTTTCATCGATCAATGTAAACCGAGTATAAAATGTACGTCAGTAAACATATGAAAAATAATCAAGTTGACACTATACACTGAGCATCATCGATAAAAATGTGGGAGAAAACCAAGTTAACACCTTGTACCGAGTATTGAATACTCAATGAGCTGAAGTCTTTGGTGTGTTAATGAAGCATCTACGCTTTGTCAACCAAGTGGTAGGTGAAGCATTTAATGCATCACTTAGGTTATATTTTTCTATAAAAAGGGAAAACAAGATCTCATTCATTCACCCAATGTTTACGAGCAAATTGCAAAGTGAAGAAGAGATTTGCAATGATCATATCTAAGAGCCATTAACAATCATTTCAAATCAACTCTAACAGAATTCAAGCACTCACCATGATCATCTAGTAAGTACCAAGACTTACCGAGATCACAGTTCATTTGCGAAGAAGCCCTCTTTTTATGAACAAATGGCATCCACCTCATGAACCTTGAAGATCAAAATGACAAAAGATAAGAAGGTCACTCTTATCAAGAACTCGACCTGCGAAGAACCTAACTACAATTGTTTTCTTGAGGTTGCTTCACAACCTGACGACAAGGGAGCTTTCTTGAGTATCCCACCTAGGGTTTTGTTGGTTGAAGACATCCGAGCATACATATAGTGCAAGGTTGCAAAAATTGGAGACATTGAGCTTGAATAAGCTTATAAGAAGCTATGCATAGACAGAAACCTGAAGGGTGACTACAAACACATCAGAATGGAAGGGTTAACTAATGCCCTACTGTTCCTGAAGGAATTCATGACCGAATGGATACGCATTGTTCTAAGTCAAGAACATGATGGTAAAATGTGGTTGGATGAACCTAAGGTAATCACAAAGGATATCATTCATGTAGTCACTAGATACCTAATCACTGACAAGAAAAAATCCCTAAGGCACCCTTCATGCCCTGAGATTGAAAAATTAACTAGAGTCAAATGGGACGGCAAAGGTCTAAAAGTGAACTCAATCACCGAACCAGAATTGAAGTTCAGTGCATATGTGGTCAGATACAAGATATTCCAAGAAAGCATAATGAATAATATTTCTTCTGGAGTTGTTGACACAACATATAAAATTGTGAAGAAAGGAGTGCAACTAGACCTAGCAGAGTTTCTACTAAAGCAACTGGAAGAAACATGAAAACTATTAGATCAGCCAGATCTAATACATGCAAGTTTGGTTCTCTATTGGTTTTCACATTCTTTTACTTTTAGAACTTCTTTCCTTCAGTCGCTAATTTCACTTGGGACACAAAATGACTGATAACAACACATATTAATGACTATATTAAGTCACTAGGAGATAACTTCACACCTTTACTAGATGGCCCCTTTTCCACATTCAAGACTAGGATGGAGAAGAGGATGAGAATCCCTACACAACTAGTGGAAAAATACAAAGATTAGATATGCTTTGTAGTGGACACCGACACTACACTCATCAAAGCTGTCAACCCTAGAACAACATGATTGCCACCACTTGAATATAAAAATGATATAGATCAGGGTACAAAAGCCATTGAAGCCCTACTAAATGAACCAGTGGACAAATCTATAAGTAGATTTGGCACATATGAAAAATCCAAGTCAAGGGTAAAGACTGGATTAGTAGTCAAGAAGATAGGGAAGAAACAAACACAAATGGTAAAGACACTCAAGAAGAAACTCTCAGTAGCCGATGAAGAGTTAGAACAAACAGAGGATATCACTGAGAAATAGTTACTTGTCAGTGAAGGTAAAGAGTTGAGTGACTCTGAATCTACCGAATGTGATGCAGATGCACTACCAGCAAAGTAATCAAAGATTACTTATGTAACAGCCACATCTAGGACCAAGAGAAAAAATCCTAAGGTAGGCTCACCACCATTGAAGAAAGGTATAGTGATAACATACAAGAAAAGAAAAGGCTCAGCCGAGCACCCAACACCAAGACAACACAAAATACATGTAAGAGGAATAGAGGACAAGAGGACAAGGATGCCACTAAAAAAGATGAAAGATATCAAAGAATACAAGAAGATAAGGCCAAAATTCCAAAGATAATTGATGAAATTGCAGAGTCAATCATCAATACAGGCAGTATATCAAATAATAAGATTAGACAATGGGTACATATGTCTAGTGAGGATCAGAATAAATTAGAGGAATCAATCATTAAAATGATGGTAGCATACAAGTATGTACCTCTACAATGTGGAAGTCATATTCCACAAGAGCTAAATGATAAGATATCAACTAGGTGGACATATGCATTACACACAAAGAAATAGATGAGGGAGAGATCCCTAGTTACATTTATGCCTAAGTCAATAGTTGAAGAAATTGAATCAACAATGCAGGAGCATGCAAAGAAATTTTTGGCTAAGACAAGAGAATACAAAGTACTGCAAGATAGGTTAGAAGAGATCGATACCAAAAGCAATAAGATTTGGACACAAATATTTAACCAACCCAAGCAAGTACTGGCTCTAATTGAGACAACTCACAATGAAGAGAAGGAGGCCACACTAAGACCTGAGCATATTTTCATCAATGACACCAAGGATGTCAATCCCATTGAATTTAAAATAGAGGCAAGTAAGACCATGTATGACATTCCTCAAATATTGCAATCATTGTGAGAAACATCAAATATCACTATAAAAGATATAACACAAAGTGATTCATATGATAATGTCAAGAATGATGATGATGTATGTATTGCCACTATGAAAACAAAGGAATAGGACACTACAAATGTTCCATAGGAAAATCTACCAGGTAACATGCCTTTAATGATACAAGTTATCAATATAATAACTGGAGATAAGGAGAAAACACCTGAGCTTGAAACAGACACACCAATGGACAAGGGTGATGAGCAAGGGGAAAAGGAAAATATAGATAACAGTGAGGAGAAACTGAGTGATAAACCCACCAAGGATAGTGGAAAGGAAGAAAAGGCTACAAGTCAAGACAAGGTTGATGTAGAGACGTCTACAACCGACCAATAGGTATTGACCAACCCACCTAGAAAGGAACCATGCATACCAAACAATCAATGATAGAAATAGAGAAAAAAAAGGCTCTTGCTATCATACCTCACTCCCCTACTATCAGAAACATTCAGAAGAAGAACAAGAAAAAGAAGAACAAAGCCCCTGTTACACTTGAGGAAATAATAGAAATACTTAACTCTGAGCCAAGAACACTTGATTATGAGTCATTGACAAGGTATGGTGAGCTATGCAAAAGGAAATATCAATAGGACAAACTGAAAATGGAACACAAAAACACACAAGTCCTGGACTCGGTAAAGGATACTATTGCAATTTTTTCCTGATACATAGATTGATTAAAATGCACCCATCATTTATAAACTAGAAGTTCTAACTGAGGCAATCACCAATCATAATGTAGATTTTGAGAAGGTCATTGAAGAAAGAGTTGAGGATAAGTATCACTAAAAGATAACAGAGAAAATCAGAAAAGAAGTGGCATTAAACAAGGTGAAACTATCTAAACTGGTAATTCAATAAAACCTTTTATTTTAGAGTTAGTTACCCTAGTTCAAAATCTATGCACTATTGAAAACTTCACCAACAAGCATGATGCACAAATGGAGAAGTTGAATGAAGATCTAAAAACTAGTGCACAAAGTCCTTCAACTGAGATAAATGCTTTCCAATTGCATTATGCAAAGCTAGTTGAATCCAAATGGTTAAGACTTGAGATACAAAAGGAAGAAATCAAAATGAGAAATGAAGTAACTGAGCTACAAATTTTGTTACTACTGAATCTCACATTGCTGATGACACATATGACAACTGAATAGACTCTAATTGCCACCCCAGATATGTCATTTGATGAAAGCATCTATGACATGCACGCTCAAATAACATTGGAGCATATGACCCTAGAGCACCTGAAGGAGAAATGGGAAAAGTTGATGGCAGACATCAAGCAATCTCATAAACACATTTTTGACAAGCTGTAAGTTATACGTCTTTGTCATTATTATAAAAAAGGGGGAAAATGTATATGTACATACAATGTATCCACAAAGGGGAAAATGTACCAAGGAAATCATGTAAAAGAGTGAAACATGTACATACCAAGAGAATGCACATAGGGGGAGTAATTGTATAAGTATAACATACTTGGTTTATATAATGTACATATCAGTTTTTGATGATAATGCCAAAGGGGGAGATTGATAATCCTTAAAGGATCAGATTGTTGTCATTAGTAGATAAATAGATTTTTGTCATTTAGTAGGGCTTCAATGGCTTTTGTACCATAGATTGCTATCAGGTCATAAGTATTTTTGTCTACTCTCTAATAATTGTAGGAAACAAAAGAAATCCTTCAAGAAGGTGGACTTAACAGTCTTTATGTAAATCTCTTAACTAAATGTGCACATATGTTGTGTTGCTAAAACCTCTTTTAACCAAGTAGACCTAACAAGTCTAACATGTTACTCCTGACAGGGTAAGATCATCAGAAGTGATCACAAATTGTAGCCTTAACTGGCACCTTCCATTATGTAGATAATGAAGCTTTGTGATTTTTATCCCCACCGTAGTTTTTACCTTATAATAGGGTTTTTATACGTTATAAATTATTTTTTCATGTGTAAATTGGTTTCATGAATGTTTCTATGTTTGTTTACATGTATTTACATTTATGCTATGATATTACATGCTTGAGGTAGTAAACAAACATTGGTCAGTAATGCAAGAAAAGATTACTAAGGTTAATTGACAAAAGCTTTAAGGGTACTGATTCACCCCTCCCCTCTGAGTACACAGCCTTCCATTATTCCAATAGAGTCATGAATCTCCCTGAAGATATTCCCCTTCATCTTTAATTTTGACACCAAATATATCCTATCCTTGTATTAGATGACATCATCCACCACCATACAGCTATCATATTGTATCTAACCATCCATCAATTGGAAATAAAATGTGATCGTTGAGCACTCAACCAACAAATGATCCTTCTAATTAGTTGAAACCTATGATAGTGAACATATGGATTGTCTCCTAAACAATGCATCTTCTACCACATTCTTCTTCCCCTTCACATACTCAATGAAACAACTATATGCCTAGATTTTTCTGAACTATTTCTATTTCCTCTCATTCAAATCCTTTTGCTCCAAGAAATATTTCAAACTATTGTGGTTGGTCCTTACCTCAAATCTTGCCCCAATGAGTACTGCCAAAACTTGGCAATTGCATGCATAATGAAAACAATATCCTTATCATAGATCAAGTACAATCATTCAACTCTTGAGATATTTTGAATCTCAAAAGAAATGGGATGATTGTCTTGCATTAATACTGTTCCAATTCCCTCTCCTAACACAACACACTCAAGGAAAAATATTTAGTGAAGTTTGGTACTGACAAATATGGATACATACTCATGAATTCCTTCAACCTGTTAAAAGATTTTTATGACTCCTCATCCTAATGAATTCTCAGGCTTCTTTGTGAGATCTATCAATGGTTCCCCTAGCTATACAAAATCCTTTCATAAACCTTTTTTAGTAACTGCACAATCCAAATAATCCATGTAGTTCCATGAGTTCACTCGGTGTGGGCCAATCAAGAATGGTGTATATCTTCTCCCGATGCACCTAAACACCTTGGGTGTTAATGACGTGTCGCAAGTACAACTTGTTCAACCTAAAATCATACTTGGACCTCTTTGAAAATGATTTTGACTTAATAATCCTTAATACCTCATCTAAATACCTTGGATGATACTCCCACATCTTGGTATAAATAAGCATGTCATCAAAGAACACCAACAAAAACTTACACAACTACTTGTTGAAGAAGTGGTTTGTGCAATACTAGAAAGTGGTTGGATCATTGGCCAGCCTAAATTGAATGACCAAGAACTTATAGTTCCGTAGTGGCAATGAAACATGATCTTATATACATATTTCTCCCTTATGTAGATCTGGTGATACCTCAAACAAAGATGAATCTTGGATAATTAAAGTGCTTCGTGTAGCTCATCCAACAACTCATCAATTCATGGGATAGTAAATCTATTCTTGATTGTTTTCTTTTTCAATGCTTGGTAATCAATGCACATCCTGAGACTTCCATACTTCTTCTTCACTAGAACTATTGAAGATTAAATGGGACAAGAGATAGGCCTAATCCATCCATTTTCAAGGAGTTCTTAGATTGTTTTCTCTATCTATTCCTAGAACTTTTTGGGATGGAAATAGGAATTATTGATTTTTGGAATATGATGCTATTGGTTTTTTTGTCATTGAAGTCAACATATCTTTATTGATTAAATTAATTTTGATGAGGTTCTATTTTATGCTTTAGTGATCTGGTATTGGCATGCTCCAGATGCTGTACTATAATGATATATCTTTGGTCATGTTTATCTCATTCCCATCCATGTTTTGATATAATGAGATACATTATTCTAGGTCTAGACCGATCTATTTTGGCTAACGTGTTTCAGCAACATGGTAGGAATTATAATGTGTTCTTTGGATATGTATATTGTGTTGTTTCGATAGCATGTTATTTTAAGAGAGGTGGCTCAGTGTGGTCCACGTTTTATTTCTTTCCACCATGGGAATGTTTTTTTGTGACTATTTCAAATTGCATTTGGCCAACTTAGAAAATTGTAAATTAAAATTGTGCTTGGCCGATCTGAATGTCTAGCAAGAAATTGAATGGTATAAGTAAAAATTGATTCTTTTTATGTAATATACAAATGAGATGAGATGTGATGTGATGTGAACCTTTAAAGACAAATCTAGTAATTGTGAGGTATGCAAGAGTGTTCAAATGGAGGCGAGAGATTGTAAAATTATTTTGTGCTACATTTAGTGATAGCTTTTTATTAAGGTAACAACAGGTTTGAAGGGCCCCGAAACCATTTACAAAGCATCAAAATGATAGAAAATAACTGACAAAGGTTACAAAAAATTGTCAAAAATGACATAAAACCAAAAGAGGGCTAGGCCCTAGAATAAATAGTAGAGAACATTACAACACAACAACTAGCTACAAAAAACTTCAAGCAAACAGGTGATAAAAAACTTCCAGCAATCTGATGCAATCCATCCCTGAAGCTAAATAGCTTCCATATGATCTTCCATCATCTAATTTTCAACCATCTGTAGCTCCATGCTCTAGATCAAATCCCACAACTTATTGATATCTTTGGTCTAGACTTCAGCTTTCTTTTTGGTGCTGGAATGAGTCCTAGTGCCATGGCCCAAAATATTAATTTCCTAAGGGCTATCGTCCTCCTACCTTGCCTTATCTTTGTCATTACCTTCCAAAAGGGTATATAAATATTTCAGATTTTCCAGAGAGTTTTTCATACCCATTTTGCTAATAGTAGTAAGTTTTTTTATAAGAGCCTTGTTGTTGTTAACCTTGTCATTAATTTTATTGAGCTTATTGTCCACCATGGTGCTGATCTTGGTGTCCAAATTGTTAACCTTTTCAAAAACATCTTTCCCCTGCTAGTACATAGTAGCATCATTGTGCATTTTGTCAACAATTTCCTCTAGCAGAGCATTTCTATCTTCCAGTTTCTTATAATTATCTTTGATCTCTTTAATGTCATCATGAACCCACTTATCCATATTATAGTTGTTCTTAGCTTTATTTATGGCCATTTGAATGAAGGAAATAGTAGCCACCCTTTTGAAATTGATCTCTCTCTCATGGAGATCATCCTAAAGGCTCCTCCTGTTATGGACATTCTTTTCTTAAAAGTCACCTTTCGAAGTATCACATCTATACTCAGCATTCTCATTATCATTGTTATCTGTTTCAACTTTTTCATTTTCATTTTTTGGGACATTATCCTCCTCATTATTCTATGTGTTACCTTTATCCATCTCAGTTTCCTCCATATCCCTTGTTTCCTTGTGGTAATCCTGAAGGTCATGAGTTTGGTCTTCCCCACCATCCTTATCAACAGTGTTGTCTTTAGTGTGGCTATCAATGTCCCCTGAATCCCTCTGAGATTCCTAAATATCCTGATTCTATTCCTCATCACCATCATTATTGACAGTATGGTCTTCAATATGGGTGTTGATAACATTGCCAATTTCTTCAGTAATTTCATCCAATATTTTTTTCTCCATCTTTTGGGTCTCCTCAGTATTAGCTTTATCACCCAGACATTCACTAGTGTTCATCTTCATGTCATCAATTTTTCTCAATGTCCCAGTGAAACCCTCATCCTCAGAGGACTCTATGTCCTATTCATCATCAGTGTTCATCCCCTCGATATCATCATAGATTGACAAAGAGATATCCATTGCAATAGGGCCTTTACAAATTTTTTAGCTTTCTCCTTTCTGGTGCTCTTGCCCATAGGCATCTTGAGACTTTTCCTCTTAACATTCATAGTACTTTTAGGAATGGATTCAAGGATATTATTCTTAACATAGTCCATGATCAACAGAATTAAACCCTCATGTAAAATAGGGGATGACTTAACCTTATGGTCAATGATGCTCTGATTGAGCAAACTTAAGAGATAAAAAGGAAATAAAACCCTAATGTCATGACAGAAATGGTTAACCAGAAAAAAGTGTTAATTGTATACCTTAGAAAACCTGCCATCAAGTGTGAAGTACTCCATGATAGCCCTGATCACAAATGCCCAGATATGCTTAATATTTGACAGATTGACATGGTCCAGATCACCCTTCACAAGCATTGCCCTTTCTTCATCAGTCTTAGGGAATTTTTTATAACCTTTATTGCCCTCTTTTTTGTCTTTCAAGAAATGCATCCCCTCCAACGGAAGACCAATAATTTCAGCAAGAGGGTCCAGAGTGAGCTTAAGATATTTGCCCAAAATGTTCACAATCCCGTTCTCCCAGCTATTAACAAAAGATTTAATCACTTCCTTGTTGTTTCCATGGAGACGCTTTAAGTATCTATGAACCTTACCCTTCTTGAGCTTGCTCCACACCTCTTTTTCTTCCCTCCATTTACTCTCTATAGGTTCTTCTCTCTTCAATCTCCTCCCATATCTTCTTCATCTGCAATTTGACCTCTCTCACTATTCTATTTCATACTATTCCTCAGCTCAAATTGAATACATATTCTCATGAACATAGAGTAATTAATGATACCCCAAAAAGCTTGCGACTTAAGTAAATCATCATTATTCTGATGCTTCCCATAGCCCAGCATTTTTGTCGTACCCCTAATCAAATCATCATTAATGAAAATGATTAATGCAAATGACCTCACCTACCTTATGATTAACCCAGTCATAATTGAGTAATAATCCCACCTCATTATTAATTTTTTTGTTCCTATGCCACTTGCATGTGACATCATTCTGTACACCAATGTTGTTAGGAACCTGTGTGTTCCTTTTGTTTATTTTGTTAGTGTAGTTTTTTTGGACGCATATGCTTTATAAGTCATCCCATGAGTATATTTTACTATCACACATGCATAGGTAGTATTACTTTTCTAGATCGAACTTAGTATATAAGAGTAGGTTGAGGCCTTTGATGGACACCGATGAATTTATTGTATTGAGCTTTCTCAAAGGAGGTTACCCCCTCGAAGTGGCCCATGATCAATAGATTCATTCTGAGTTCTTCTATTGCTCAATATAATATTATTTTGTGCATTCTCACCATATTTTTGTAAGGAGGTTCCTCTCATCTGGTATCAGAGCACTTTCTTTGGCTCGCTGGGTGGAAATTACGTCAAATTTTCTTTCATTGTGGCCTTTAGGTTCCTTTCAATTCTAATATTTCTTGTTATTGCAATAACTCTTTTCATTTATTCTGTATTTGAGTGAATTTTCCTGAGTCGATTGTAAAAAAAAAAAAAAATCTATTTTTTAGCCATAGCTTCCTCGCTTTCTTCCTGTTTCCTCTAACAGTTCCTCAAAATGCCTGAAATACCATTCTACATACTTCCTTCCTTGACGACCCAACCCCAAATTCTACATTCGAAGCCCTAAATCCCTCATTTATCTAATTTTAGGGTTTGCCCTATCTTTTTCGCTTCTCATCCAATCGCCACCAAACCGGGCCACAAGGTTCAATTCCTAATTCTGCTCCCTTGTCCCTCTTGGACCGCTTGTCTCATTCTGCCTCCCCAACCCTGAAACCCTCATTTTTATTTTTCCCTTTTCCTCAGAAATTCTCCAACCACTCATCAAACACCCATTTACCATATGAGTTTTTCCCAAATCCAAGTTTTCCCTAACTAAAAAAGTTTATGTTTCTCATTTTCTACCAATTCCCTCAAAAAAAAAAAAAACTGCTTTATGGTTGTTACATGTACCGGAGCAAAAATCATGGAAGAGAAAATTGCATCCCTCAAAACCAAACTTCAAGATCTGGATGAAAAAATTCTTGGTCTCAACCCTCAGCATTCAGCCATGAACCAAAACCATTCTGGAGACACTGGGTTCTCTTAAATGGCAATTTTTGTGGACCAAAGCTTGATTTTCTGTGCTTCGATGGTACTAATCCGACTGGATGGATTTATAGGGTAGATTAGTATTTCAGATTGCATAATACTTTGGATAACAACAAAGTCCCACTTGCGTCTTTTCATTTGGAACATTAAGCTCTTCAATGGTTCCATTGGTACATCAAGGCTAATGTAGACCCACATGGACAGAATTGTGCACACTCCTTTTGGAGTGCTTTGGCCCTAGTGCTTTTGATGACTTCACAGGAGCACTCACTAAAATGCACCAAAAAGGCACTGTAAGAGAATACCAGATAAAGTTTGAAAAATTAGCTAATCACTCAGAGGGCTTGTCTGATGAATTCTTCTGTAGTTGTTTTGTCAGTGGTCTGAAGGATGCACTTCGCTCGGAAGTCAAAATGTTTTGACCCACTACAATGATGGAAGCCCTTGGATTGGCTAAGTTAGCAGAAGACAAGATTAGTGCTCTACAACATTCCAGATCAAATTTTGTTCCATTCAGAAATATGGGTTCTCACAACCCTCAAGTCACGCCAGCTCCCAGAACTACTCCTATCAAGAACTTGTTTGAAATAGAGATGTAGGCCAGGCAAGAAAAAGGGCTTTGTTATAATTGTGATGAGAAATGTTCCCGAGGCCATAGATGTGTTTAGCAAAAGCTCTATCTATTGGATGTGGATTCTCCACATGGATTGGAAGAATATGTAGATGCTCACAAAATAGTGGATGATGAGGTTGAACCTCAACAGCCTGAACCTCCTTCACCAGAAGCTCAACCAGAGATATATGTCCATGCTTTGGCAGGAGTCACTACTCCACAAACCATGTAGGTCTAGGGTTTCTTCAAGAAGATCCCTCTTACTATACTCATTGATTCTGGTAGCACTCATAACTTCATTGACCCTCGAATAGCCAAACAGGCTGATTGCTTTGTCCATCCCTGCTCTAGCTTTGAAGTCATGATTGCCAATGGGGCACTTTACCTTGCAAAGGGAAATGTCACAATGTGTGTCTCTCTATTGGAGATTATAAAATGTAGTCTGACATGTTTTCCTTGCCCTTAGGTGGCTGTGATGTGGTTTTGGGTGCCCAATGGTTATGCACTCTTGGCCCCATTCTATGGGATTTTGCTGAACTTTGGATGCAATTTTCAGCTGATGGGAAACAACACACTTTGAAAGGCTTACAAACAGGGTCTCTCAGCATCATCAGTTAACATCGTATGGAAAAAATTCTTAAGAATAATTCACATGGTGTCATCACTCAGCTCCATTCCATTCAGCTGTAGCCATCAGCGGTCTCTAGTACTTCTACAGACCTCCAAAAAAATTTGGATAAGTATTTAGGTGTATTTGCTAAACCTATGAGATTACCCCCTTCTCACCCAGAGGACTACTGTATTTAGCTCCTTCTTGGTAGTGTTCCACCCAACATCAGGCCATACCGCTACCCATTTCATCAGAAGACCAAAATCAAGATGCTCGTTCGTGACTTACTGAAGCAAGGTATTATTTGCCCTAGTACCAGTTCCTTTTCTTTTCCAGTTCTGCTTGTCCACAAAAAAGATGGGTCATGGCAAATCTGCATTGATTTCCGAGCACTTAATCATCTCACTATAAAGGATAAGTTTCCCATTCTAGTTGTTGATAAACTTCTTGATGAGCTTCATGAGGCTCATTTTTTCTCCAAGTTGGATCTTCGTTCTGGGTATCCTCAAATTCAGGTTAATGAGGAGGATATACCTAAAATAGCCTTCTGCACACATGATGGTCACTATGAATTTTTAGTCATGCCCTTTGGCCTCACTAATGCTCCTTCAACATTTTAGGCAGTGTTGAATAAAATATTTCGGCCATACCTCTGGAAATTCATTCTGGTCTTCTTTGATGATATCCTCATATATAGCAAAACTTGGGCTGAGCATCTCCATCATCTGAAGCTTGTCATGCAACTTCTCTCTGATCATCAACTCTATGCAAAACTATCTAAATGTGTGTTTGGCCAGGAGGAAGTGGAGTATCTTGGGCATATTGTTGCACACCAAGGGGTTCGGGTGGATCCTGCAAAAATAGATGCCATGAAAAATTGGCCGCATCCTAAAATTCTCAAGAGCCTTCAGGGTTTTTTGGGGCTGACTGGCTATTACCACAAGTTTGTCAAGAATTATGGGAAAATTGTAGCACCATTGATAGCTCTGTTAAAAAAGGATGCCTTCTCCTAGACCCATGTTTCTGAGAATGCATTTGAACAACTGAAACAAGCTATGTGTAGTACACCTGTTCTTGCTATGCCAGATTTTTCCAAGCCCTTTACTATTGAGAGTGATGCTTGCGAAAATGGATTGGGTGTTGTTCTCCTTCAAGATGACCATCCTATTGCATTCACTAGAAAAGCCTTTTCTGGTAAGAATCTAGCCCTCTCTACTTATGAAAAAGAAATGATGGCTATTTTGCATGCTGTACATAAGTGGTGGCCATACCTCCTAGGGAGTCATTTTTGCATCAGGACCGATCACCAAAGTCTAAAATACTTCTTGGAACAACGGGTATCCTCCCCTACACAGCAGAAATGGGTGATCAAACTCATGGGGTATGATTATGAGATCACCTACAAGAAGGGTAAGGAAAATATTGTGGCAGATGCTCTTTCTCGCATATTTGATGATCAAGCTTCCCTTTCAGCTATTTTTATGCCAATTCCCAATTGGTTAGCATCTGTTTAGCAGGGCTATGTCAATGACTCTTCTTTATCTCAAATCATTCACTAGCTGGCCAATAATCCTTCTGCTATACCACATTACTCTTGGGATGGTGCTTCTCTCCAATACAAGGGTCGTCTAGTGCTTCCTCAAAACCTAGATCTACAACAGGCTATTTTTCATGAACTCCATGCTTCTCCTTCAGTAGGGCACTCAGGATTCCTCAAAACTTATGAGCAGGCAAGGTGAAACTTCTTTTGGAAAGGAATGAAATAGATGATTCAACAGATGGTGGTTGAATTTGATACCTACCAATGCTACAAGGGTGAAACGACCCTCCTTCCTGGCTTTCTAGAACCATTTCCCATCCCTACACAGATTTGGACTAATATTTCTATGGATTTTATTTAAGGGCTTCCTAAATAAGGCAGCAAGACAGTGATCTTGGTTGTGGTTGATCATCTCTCTAAATATAGTCATTTTTGTGCCCTCAACCACCCCTATACTACCTCCTTAGTTGCACAAATCTTCATGGACCAAATCTTCCATCTTCATGGCCTCCCTTCTTCCATTGTCTCTAATCGTGATGCAACTTTTACCAGTCATTTTTGAAGTGAACTGTTTCAGCAAACTGGCACCAAACTAAAGATGAGTTTTGGCTATCACCAACAAATCGATGGTCAGACTGAAATTGTCAACAAATGCTTGGAAACTTATCTTCGCTGCTTCACTTCTGAACAGCAACATCAGTGGGCCAAGTGGCTTCCTTTAGCTGAATGGTGGTATAATAATTCTTACCACACTGCCTCTAAAATGACTCCATATGAAGCAATCTATGGTTAGGCACCTCCAGTGCTCCTTCCCTACACTCCCAGCAGCTCACCAGTCCAGGTAGTTGACATAGTTCTCCGCACCCGAGATCAGATTCTTTGCACCTTACAGGATAATCTTCACATGGCCCATAATCAAATGAAACAGCAAGCAGATCAACACTATTTTGAGTGCTCATTTGAAGTTGGGGATATGGTTTGTCTTCGTCTATAGCCATACAAGCAATCCTTCCTAAAGCTTAAAGGGTGTCATAAGCTTGCCCCAAAATTTTATGGGCCTAATAAGGTTTTGCAGAAGATTGGTTCAGTTGCTTATAAACTGGAACTTCCTTCTTCTTCCCGCATTCATCCAGTATTTCACATTTCTTGTCTAAAGAAAGTTCTTGGTACCAACGTCAGAGCACAAACTGCTCTCCCTGAAATGGGTAAGGAAGGATCCATTATCCTAGAGCCGACAACAATCATTGACCAGCGCACTTGTTAGCTTTGCTCTCGCTCCATCTCTGAGGTCTTGATTCAGTGGCACGACATGCAACCAGAGGATGCTACCTGGGAACCCCTTCTTTAGATTCAGCAACAATTTCCACACCTCTGTGTTCCTTCTATTTATTTTGTTAGTGTAGTGTTGTTGGATGCATATGCTTTGTAAGTCATCCTGTGAATATATTTTATTATCCCACATGTATAGGTAGTATTACTTTTCTAGATCGTACTTAGTATATAAGAGTAGGTTGAGGCCTTTGATGGACACCAACAAATTTATTGTATTGAGATTTCTCAAAGGAGGTTACCTCCTCGAAGTGGCCCATGATCAATAGATTCATTCTGAGTTCTGCTATTTCTCAATATTCTATTATTTCGTGCATTCTCACCATATTGCTGTAAGGAGGTTCCTCTCAAATGTTGGCTAGACAGTCAGCCACTTGGTTAGTTTCCCTATATTTATGAGAAACATAAAACGAGATAAAATTTGAGGCCACATTAATAATTTTAGCAATTAAATGTTCAATTGTCCATGATGCATTAATTTTTCCTCTAATCTTATTAATAATATTTAAGGAGTCTCCCTCCAGCCAGACTTTCTCACAGCCCAGTTCCTCTCCCAACAAAATGATGTTGAGAGGAGCCATAGCCTTAGCCCTATGGTTATATTGAATGCCCAAAGGAGAGGCAATCACACCAATATAATTACCATTCTAATCTCTTATTATGCCTCCTCCTCCAGCAGTACCTGGGTTGCCCTTCGTGGTCCCATCAAAGTTAGCTTTAACCCAACCTTCAGGGGGCAAAGTCCAAATTGCCAAAGATCTCAGATTGATATGACTGTCTTTTCTATTATTTTCCCTCTTATCAAGTTTAGACTCGGGTTTAAAGGTTGAGAATTTTTCTTCTAGCGTCCTACAAATTTGGTTTCCTAGCACTTCAGGAGAGGCTTGCTTTTCTCTAAAAATCCTATTGTTGTGCTCTTTCTAGATTCTCCAGCAAACATGAGGAGGAATAAGGAACAAAAGGTCTTTGTCAATAAAGTTTTGAGGTGGGTAGCTCAAATGTGCAATAAAATCCTACCAAACAAAAGGAAAACACCATCAGATATGCCATTTTCTAAAGATGATTTCCCAAACTTTACGAGTGTAAGGTTAGTGGAGCATAATATGATAACAACATTCAGAGTTTTCAAAGAAAAGACTACATCTATTTACAATTTTTATACCCCTCCTAGAGAAATTATCAAGAGTCAACGGTTTATTTTGAATTAAGAGCCAATAAAAGAAATAAATTTTAGGTATAAGATTAGAAAGAAAGTTAACAGCAGAGGCCACAATATACTTTCCATTAGAAGTAGGGTTCCACACTACTGAATCTTGAATGTTATCATTTATGTGCAAGGTTTGAAGCTCATGCTTGAGGGAAATGAGACTATCATCAATTTCTCCCAGATTCTTCCTTTTGTTATCCTCTCAGTAATCATTAACTTTTGTACCAATAGGTTCTTTTCTTCTTTCAATTATTTGTTCCAATTCTTGATTGGTGGATAGAGGCACAGAGTGGATCCCTTCATCATCCCAGAAATCAATTCTAGAACCATCTCCCATCTTCCATCTTTTACCTTTCAAAATCAAGTCTTTGGTAGATTTTATACTATTCCAGATGAAGGAGCCATTAGTACTGTTGTCTTCACCTATAAAGTCTGTTGGAATACAATCACCACTGAGAGGGGGGGTGAATCAGTGGTTTCTTAAAAATTGTTCTTTTCAAAATTTTACAATTATAACATATGCTTATGAAACATGAAAAAAAGAAGCAAAAGAAAAAATTACACAATGTTTATAGTGGAAAACCCCTTAGGGTAAAAAACCACTTTTAATCTTAAATTTTATTGGCCTCTTGGGCAAATCTTTTAGAGCTGCATCTCTGGGAAGCACCAACACCCTGTTTTAGAAACACCGATTTCAAGGAACACCAATCCCTTACACCTTAAGCACCAACTTCAAAAATATAAGAAGCACCAACTTCCAAATTAAATAAATGAGATACAAAATCAGAGGATCATCTCTGTTACAATACAAATCACAAGTCAAGATTTCAACTCCAGGTTGAAAACATAGAGCAAGATATAGTTCTCTTCTTCTTTCCTTTTTCTGATTCTTTTACATCAAAGTGTACATGCATCTTTCAATGAATTTATTAGATTATAAAATGTAAATCAAATCTGAAAAAACATATTTGAATTCAAGAATATGACTTGAGTTTATGCCTTTTAAACTACCAACTTTCTTGAAGTAATAAATCCTTGTTTCTCTTCAAAACATTTAGTATCACATTATGCAATCATTTGTCATTAAAGGATCTGATTGAATGCTGATGTAAATTTCTCATAAATTAGTATATAAACCTTATTCAACCTCTGATATACTTCTTCAATCAATATCAATTAATATATAACAAATTAGAAACAAATATCATTACCCTATCCTTTGATGTCTTATAAACTGCAATAAAATCCTTCACTATCCTTCTGGTCTACTGCACATATCTCTCAAATCCTGCACTTTTTATTTAAAAAAACTATACCAATGTTTATATGAATGTATCCCCTCTTTATAAATGTCTTTAGTCATTATCCAACAGTACAATAAACCACCCAAAACTTCTTTAGACCAAAACGGGTTCAAACTATCAAAACTGAATAAAACTGTCTTGGTAGAAGCTACTTTTCTCTCTCCAATCTAATTTTATCAAAAAAATAACTTTGACCCATTTCAGATATTTCTGTTACCTTTCTGAAAAGGTATAATAGTTGAGGTTGTGTTTAATAACTAATATATGTAAATTTTGTTATACCAAACTGGTTAGCTATGAAATTAAGATCGTTATAAGCATAACTAACTATAAAAAGTGTTCATCACTTTAAACCTTAACACAAATAATCATAGTGATATGGTAAATCATTTAGGTATTGAATTATGAGTTTAATCCACTATATAACCATATCATATCAACTTTTTTCATAAAACAATAATGTGTTATTCACTCCTTTAATCAACTACATTTTGTGTACCAACTGCTTATTGACATCAATGACAAAAACCAATGAACAAATACCAAAGGTTCAACAAAGTACTCTAAAGAAATATTAAGGAAGAGATAATTACTTTTGATGATAGAGTTCCACTATTTTTTATCTCCATAAATCCTCCATATTTTTTTAGCCATGAGGGCTTTATTAACTTTTTTAATAGTCTGCAACCCAAGACCTCCGAGCTTTTTAGGCTTACAAACTTTATCCCACAAAACAAGGCTCATTCTGTTCTTTTCCTCAACCCCAGACCAGAGGAATCTTTTCTGAATTTTTTCAATTTCATTAGCAATTTTATGGGGAATTTTAAATAAGCTCATTGCATAAACAGGGAGGTTCTGGAGAGTGGATTTCAATAATTGGAGTTTGCATGAATTATTGAGAAGCGCCCCTTTCCATCCAGACAATTTGTTGTTATATCTATCTATTAGAGTATGCTAGAATTTTTTTGGAGGACTGGAGCAAAGAGGTAAACCCAAGTAAGAGGAAGGGAGTTTCCCAATGATACAACCAAGAATAGTAGACATTTTCTTTTGTCTTTCTTAAGGAGTATTTATAAAGAAGATGGAACTCTTAGTCCAATTGACAAGCTGCCCTGTAGCCTAATTATAGGTAGATAGACCTTTCTTCAGATTTCTACCTTCTTTAATTTTTGACTCTCCCATGATAAGAGTATCATCCACAAATTTCTCATGAGAGCAAATGAGTCTGGCTGAAGATGGTTGAATGCCTTTTATTTCATCTTTTTCCACCATTTTGTGGATATACCTTCCAGGGCACTCAGCAAGAATAGAAATTAGAATAAGAGAGATAGGATCTCCTTGTCTTAACCCTCTTGTAGGTTTAAAAAAAGTAGAGGAGCCCCCATTAACTATGACAGAGGAAGAAACAGTAGTAACAAGTTGTATAATAATTTTGATGACCTCCTTATTAAAACCAAAGGAAGACAGCACCATCTGCAGAAAATGCCAATCAACTCTGTCGTAAGCCTTAGAGAGGTCTAGTTTCATCATGAAACCCTATTTTTTAGCCTTTTCCAGAGAATGAATATTCTCATGAGCCAATATGATAGAATCAAGGATTTTTCTCTGAGGAACAAAGCCATTTTTCTGGGGAGAAATAATATTTGGGAGCAACTGGAGCAGTCTAGAAGTAATAACTTTAGACATTATCTTGTATATAGAATTGCACAAGTTGATAGGTCTAAATTCTTCCACAGTGCTTGCTCCTTGTTTTTTAGGGATAAGAACCAGGAAGGTAGCATTTAATTCCCTAAGAAGACATCTAGTACCAAAGAATTCTTTAACAGTAGCCTGAACATCTTGACCAATGATATCCCAGAATTGCTGGAAGAACAACATAGGGAAGCCATCAGGGTCAGGATATTTTTCTCCTTCAAAAGAGAAAACAACATTTCTGATCTCCTTGTTTGAAGGAATATCTTGAAGCATTTTTTTAGAAGGATCATTAACCAAATTAGGGATGGTAGTAAGAATTTCATCCTGATTAGGTCTATTCAAGAAACTATCCTTAGCTAGCAGTTCAGAGAAGTATCTTAACATTTATGACCTGATATATTCTTCCTTCCGAATAGTTTTACCTTTAGATTGGAGATTTGTTATCCTATTAATAGCTTTATGTTTCATGGCTATCATGTGGAAAAATCTTGTATTTTTGTCCCCTACCTTAAGCCAAAGAGCTCTAGATATTTGTCTCCAGAAAGATTCCTCCTTGGAGATTATGTTATGTTAATCTGCAGTAAGAATATTTTCCTTAATTTTAGTTTCCTCTGAAAGACCCTCCTTCTAGATCCTATTTTGAATTTCATTCTACAAATTACCTTTTTGCTGGAAGATATCCCCAAAAACTTCCTTGTTCCAACTTTTCAGTTTACTTTTAATAGAGTTCAGTTTCTTAGCAACTCTATACATTGCTCCCCCTTCAATAGTATAATTCCACCATTCCTCAATCTTATTTTCTAATTTAGGGTGAGCTCACCATATTCTTTCAAATCTAAAGGGAAATTTCTTTCTACTCTTGATCTGATTAATATTTAGAGTTATAGGATAATGGCCAGATCCAATACGAAGTTTAGAAAAAATAGTGCAAAAGTACTTAAACAGATAGTCATTGGTTAAGAGGGCTCTATCTAGTTTCACCTGAATTAACTCCTTCCCAATATGTCTATTAGACCAGGTATAGTCAATACCCTCCAAATCAATATCTAACAGAGCTTCCTCATTGATAAAATCCATTTAATCAGATCTATTGTCCATTTGGGAATTGATCCATCCCTTTTTTTCCACATTCTTGAGAGGAGTGTTAAAGTCTCCCATAATCATCCAACTGATTTCATGAAAGAGATTAAGAATATCTTTCAATCTTTTCTTATAATTTTTTCTACCACCTCTAGTGTTAGGGGCATAAACATTGATCAAATTTTAGCTAACATTCTCTTTGAGGTAAGTGATCTTGATGACTAAAATATTCTTTTCACTATGAATTAAATTGCACACAACATTTTTGTTATTCTAGAAAATCCCTATACCACCTGAAGCTCCCATCAGAATCACCAACTATACTCCCATAATATTTAGAAATATGCATTCTTTCCAGTTTTTCTTTAGTCATTTTGGTTTCTTGAATGAGAAGAATATCAGGTTTTCTATCTCTGACCATATTGCTAAGAACATCTTGTTTATGAAGGCTATTAAGCCCTCTTATATTTCAAGAGATAACTTTCATATTAAAGACTTGGAGAACATATCTCAAGGATGGTACATTGTTTGCCATCTACTATATTCTATTTTTCTTCCTACTCTCTTTTATTATTTTGTGATTCCCTTCATTTCTTACTCTTAGGGGTTCCAACATCAACCTTAAATTTTCTTCTAGTTTGTACTCCCCCTTGACTATGGTTTCATGTTTTTTAGCTGATTCACATGAGATACTATTGTTCTGGTCTCCTTTTTTGCCTGAAGATTTGCTAAAATTTTTATTATTCTTTACCTGTGACTAAGGAACTTCTTGGTTGACCAGGTTTCTCTCTGAACTCAAGTTTGTCTCCAGGTTATCTTCTTTCCAAAAAGTTTCAATATGGGATAATGAGTCATCCTCACTATCTTCTGAAGAATTTCTATTGATGTCAAGTTCCCCGGTGATTCCTTCATCAAGAATAGGAGAAACAAAAGTAGGAGAGGATAAAGGTTCTGAGCCATTCATACTGATCGTGTTAATAGTAGCTTCAAACCCCTTCTTCTTAGGTTGACCATGCTCTTGACTAGAATCCACAATGACAACTTGAACAATACTAGTCTATTTATCCAAAGTGATTTGATTTTCAGGTCGCAAATTTCCCTCTGATTCATTACTAGGTTGTTCAAAATTGGTTTGATTATCTGGTAGAATATTTACCTCTAATTCATTACTATTCCCCCGCTCTATTTTGTTCTCTTGATGATCAGCATCAGGATTAACAGAAGTAACGATTTTTTTCTCCCATACTTTTTTAGGTTCCCTTTTAAGATCTTCTTTTTCTTTAGACTGCTTAAGTGGGAAATGTTTTGCCCAATGTCCAACTTTTTTGCAAAAAAAACAAGCAAATGGAAGCGATTCATATTCAACAGATTGGATAGTTACTTCAGTAGTGGATTTTTTTTTCATTATTTCTTCTTTTGGTAGTGAGTTGTTATTCAACTGTGATAGTTAGTTCTTCTATTGTGAGTAGTGAGCTCTACCGGTAGTGAGTCTACCTATATTGAGCATATTGGTAGTGGGGATCAATTGTAAAAATCACCTTTACCAATGTCACCTTAACCAAGGTTTCATATTTGAGAATTTTCCCATCTTGAGTTTTATACATAATAATCTAGTGTTCATTGTGTATGGTGTTCTTATTCGCTTTCATGTTCATATCTATTTTATTTATTTGATTGAATTAAGATTTATTTGAATTTATTAAGTGTGATTAGGATAATTGATTCACCCCCCTCTCATTTATTTGGACTACTCGACAATTGGTATTAATTCTTTGGTTCCTCAAAGGAGAGCTTAACTTCTTGAGGTAGATCTAATGCGGCACAAACTATCAATTCCTATGTTTGATGGATCTGACTATGGTTTCTGGAAAGTGCATATGAGAGGTTACCTAATTTCCTTAGCTACACTACTTGGGAATTTATTGAGACAAAATATGTTGTATCGAGAAATGGTCCTACTTTCACAGATAAAATTGCAGCCTATAAAGAGAATGAAAAAGAGGGCATGTATGCCATCTTCAATGCTTTATCAAAGATTGAGTTAACAAAATTTATTTCATTGAATACTTCTTATGAAGTTTTTGAAAAATTAAAAGAGATCTATGAAGGAAATTATAGAGTTAAATTATCAAAGAAGTTGACTGCCAAGCATAGATATGAAAATTTGAGAATCGAAGAAGGTGAATATATAGAAAACTATTTTTAGAGAGTTGAGAGTGCAGTAAAAAAAGTAAAACATCAAGGAGGCAATCTAACAAATGAAGATGTTATGCAAAAGATTCTGATGACTTTACCAGAAATCTACAATGACAATATCTTAGCTCTTGAGGAAGTTTATGATTCAAAGAAATTTACCAGAGAGAAACTCTTTGGTACTTTGACCACCTTTGAGTTAAGGAAATTCAAAAAATAAAAGGAGAAAAGAGAAACAACCTTTATAGCCAAAAAGAAAAAAGATGATCCAGATAGTGCCAGTTTAGATTATTTGGAAGCAAATTTTACAAGGAAGATGAAGAAAAGTACTGACAAATACAAATGTATGTTACATATTAAATATTTTAGATCACGAAAGATTAGTCATACAGCAACTAGGTGTCCAGGAAAAGGAAGAAAACAAAATTTCAAAAGATTCAATAGGAAGGCCTATTGTGTTAATGAAAATTCTAATGTGTGAGATGATGAATTAGATGAAGAAGATTGCTTATTTTTGGTAGAAAAAGATGAACCTAGATTGGATATTTGTAAAATTTATTTGGGATCTAATAGTCACACTAAAAATGCATTATATGTTAGAAGAAAAAGAGATGAATGGTTGATTTATAGTGGATGTTCAAATCATATGACTGATGATAAAAGTAGATTTGTGAAACTTGAAGATTAGGATGGAGGTCCTATTACATTTCTAGATGACAAAACAAAACAAATTGTAGAAATAATCTCTATTACTTTTGATGGAAACTATAACACTGACAATGTATACTATGTGAAGGGTCTATATCATAACCTATTGAGTGTTGGACATATGAGAAAAAATGGTTATGGTGTTGTATTTTAGGATTATGGTTGTGAGATCTAGAAGAATTTTGAAATTGTTATTGTTGCTGGGAAAAAGGACATGTGGAAATATGTATCAACTAGAAGGAGAAAACATATGATTATTATCACAGTTCGATGATAGTTGGCTCTAGCACCGAAGGATGCGTTGTATTAACTCTGACAATCTGGTAAGGATAAGCTCAAAAAGAGAAGTTAAAAGATTTTTAAAGACTAAAAATACCAGACCCCATTATCTGCAAAGGATTTCAAGAAGGAAAGTAGATAAGAGAAACTTTCAAAGAAAAAGAAAAATCATCTACTGGTGTATTGGATCTTGTACACACTAACCCATCTGGTACAACCAGAACAAGAAGCTAACGAGGTGAGAGATATTTCATTCTTTTAATTAATGACTATTCTAGATTAACATGGGTAACATTATTAAGAGAAAAATCATAGGCATTATTAAAAATCAAGATATTCAAAGAAAGAGTCAAGAATGAAGCTGAGAGAAAGATCAGATATTTGATATCTCATAGAGGAGGAGAGTTTACTTCTGATGAATTCAATAATTTTTATGAGGAACATAGTATTAAGACATAATTATCTTCCCTTAGGACACCACAATATAATGGTGTAGTGGAAAGAACATGAATTGAATAGTTCAAGAAGCAACTAGAATAATGATCAAAGAAGTAAGTCTACTAGAGGTTTATTGGAGAGAAGATATACACACAACATTATACACTCTTTAACAATAGTACTTTTTCAGAGGAAGTATGGAAAGACATCATATGCACTATGGTATGGAAGATTTCCAATGATAAAATATTTCAAAAAAATTGTAAGAAAATATTGTTGATGAAGGTATATTTTTGGGATACTTTACGAAGACAAAAGTGTATTGGGGTTATAACAAGAGGCTAAATAGGATAGTTGAAAGTTTGAATGTGAAGTTTGATGAAGGTATCCACAGAATTTTTTAAAAATATACCTTATATAAATCAAACGAGTCAGGTGAAAAAGAAAAGGAAGAAAAGAAAGAAGAAGAGACAAAGGAAGCTCTGACATCTACAATTAAAACCCCAAGCTATATATAGAGAAACCACTAAGGAGTAAATCAACTCAACAATAACTTTTATTATGTTTCCTCTTGGAGACTGAACCAAAGACTTTTGAAGCAGAGCATAATGATCAAAATTGGGTAAGAAAAATGGAAGAAGAACTGAATCTGATTGAGAAGAATTAGACCTGGGAATTGGAGCCAGATTGATAGACAAAAATGTAATCAGAAAAAGTGGGTATTCAAGAACAAACTAGATTAAAGTGGAAAGCTAATAAGGAACAATGCAAGACTGGTTGGCAAAGGATAAACTCTGATCAAAGGTATTTAATTTGAAGAAATATATGCCCTTGTTTCCTGGATGGAAGTTATCAGAACATTCTTTGCTTTTATATCCTTTAAAGTTTTCAAAGTTTATCAGATGGATTTAAAATAATCATTCTTGAATGGAGAATTGAAGGAATAAGTTTATATTGAGAAACTTGAAGGATTTAAGTCAGGAAGTGATCCATATGTACTTTATAGATTGAAGAAAGCACTATATGGACTGAAGCAGGAACCTAGAGCCTGGTGCGGCAGATTAGACAAGTATCTAGTTGGACAAAAAATTTAAAAGGGATTTTTTGACAACTTATACTACAAAATTGACTCATATCAAATTCTAATTGTTATAGTCTATGTTGATGACATAATAGTTGGAGGAAATGATGATATGTTTTGCAAATGAAATACAGTATGAATTGAAAATATCCATGATTGCTGAGTTAAATTTGTTTCTTGGATTACATGTCAATCAAAATAGTAAAGTGATTTTTGTTCTCAGTACAAGTATACCAAACAATTATTATAGAAGTTTGGATTGGGAAATTCTAAACTCATTTGTACACCTATTGTAACCAAACACAAGTTGGAAAAAGATGATGACTCACCCAGATTTGATGCAAGTAAATATTGGTCAATGATTGGAGGATTGTTATATTTGACTAATACTAGACCATACATTATGTATGTTATTTGTTTGGTGGCCAGATTACAACAAGAACCAAAAGAATCACATGTTGTTGTAAAAAGGATCTTTAGATACTTGAAAGGAACAAAAGAGTTTGGATTATGGTACCCCAAGGATTCAAATTTTACTTTGATAGCTTATATTAAGGTAGATTGGGTCGGATGTGTTGATAAAAGTAGGCGAACTAGTGGTTGAGCTTATTTCTTTGGTTCCTAGATGGTTGCATGGTCAAGTAAGAAACATGATTTTGTATTATTATGTACTGCTGAAGTTGAAAATGTTGCAACATCCTCATATTGTACTTAGGTATTTTGAATGAAACAAATGCTGAAGGATATTGGCATATCATTTTATGAGCTGATCTTAACTATGTGTGATAACACGAGGGCCATAACATTTCAAAAAATATAGTACAACACCCTAGAATAAAATATATATCCATTAAATATGATTTCTTGAGAAAAAAGGTATTGGACAATGAGGCGAGACTTGAATATGTACCTACAAAAGAGTAGATTACAAACATTTTCAAAAAACCATTATACAAGAATGCTTTTGAGTATCTCGAGCAGAGGTTGGGGGTTCTGCCCCTTTCTGATCTGAACTAATATGCATTGGGGTGTGCATTGGTCCAAGTTTTTATATGCTCATTATTATCTAGAGAAATGCTTGGAGGCTTCCTCTTGGGGGGAGAAAATTAGGTTTTTTAGGGGGAGTTTTCTCTTTGTCATTGTTTTCAAAAGGTGAGAAAGAAAGAGGACTTGATGATGATACTTGTTTGTTTTCTTTGTTGTTAATGATGTTTCCATCAATGAAAAAGGGGGAGATTATTGAAATATATTGTTGTTGTTGTTGTTGTTGTTGTTGTTGTTGTTTTTGTTGTTGTTGTTGTTGTTGTTGTTGTTGTCAACATATCTTTGTTGATTAAATGAAGTTTGATGAGGTTATGTTTTGTGCTTTGGTGATTTGGTATTGGTGTGCTCCATATGTTGTGCTATAATGATCTATATTTGTTTTCTTATCTTGATCCCATCAATGTTTTAATGTAATCAGATACATTCGTTTGGGCCCGGAATGATCTAATATTGGTTGACGTGTGTTGCCAACATGGTATACATTGTAATGTGTTATTTGGCTATGTATATTATGTTGTTTGGGTAGCATGTTGTTTTGAGATAGGTGGTTCAGTGTAGTCTACATGTCATTCCTTTTCACTATGGGAATGTTTTGTGATGACCTATTTCAAATTATATTTGGCTAACTTAGAAAACTGTAAATTAAAATTATGCTTGGCCAAACTAGAAGTTTATGAGACCTGGAATGGTTTAAGTAAAAGATGATTATGTTAAATGTAATATACAAATGAGATGAGATGCGATGTGATATGAACCTGAAAAGTTAAATCCAAATATTGTGATGTGTGCGAAAGTGTACAACTAGAGGTAGCGCGTTTGAGAGGATCAAGGGTTTCCTTATTGGAAGATCCTTTTTTGTAAAATTCTTAGGTTGCAGTAGGTGATAGTTAACAAATTTAAATTAAATGTATACAAGGAATAAATTTAAGAATATAAACAAAATTGATTCAATATCTTAATGGGAATTTTGACTTTTCACAAATATTCCCTCCTCTTTTCTAAAAGAAGTTGTCTCTGATATCAGAACTATTATATATTTCATAAAACAACTTAATTCCTTTAATTTTTTAAACTTGTATCTTTTCACAAATAAAATATAAATATAAATAAAATCCAATTTTACCCCCATACTTCACACTTCACTTCCTTGTATTCCCCTGTATTTGAGGTAAATGAGGTGCTCACAAAATATAATTGCATGACATACAAGCAAATTAAACTGCATCTCTCCACAAAGGTAAAACAAAATTAAAAGCAAATGTAGTTTTTGACCCTCACAATTCCCACTTCCCCTATATTTGGTTGGAATTTTTGAAAGACTGAGTGAGTTTGATGCTACCATCCATTCTTTTTAATGCATACCTTTCTACTATAATATAACAGACAAATTTTCCTTCCATCATGCTACTACTAAATGTTTTTTTTAACCTTACATCTCTTCCTCCCTGTTCTAATTCATTCCTACCTTGATCTGCCCTTATTTTGGCAATGATGGGCTAGGTAAGTTTTACACCACTAGCCTCTCCTGATTGCCTCCCCAAACATTTAAACAAAACACTTCCATCATCATCTGTAATATCCTCAGCTACCTCTTCTCCAAACAATATCCCTTCTTCTACCTTTAAGGTTTTCTCCACATTAGCATACTTTTCTCTCATACCTTGAGTAGAGTATATCTCCTCCCAAAACTTCTCCAAATACATTTTGTAGAAGGGACAATCTATAACCTGAGTCTATACGCAGAATACTTATTAGGCAGCGTGAATAAAACTAGGATTTTCTCTTGAGCCTTACTAGTTATTGTAGTTGTATAGGTGCTCTTAACCATTTCATATGAATCATGACACAAGTCTGCCTCCTCCCTTATGATATTAAATGATATTAGATTGAATGGACACAGGAGATAAGTCTTGGCGATTGAGATGGAGGTGCCCTATCTTGGTTGCAGGTTTGCATGCGTGGGCTTTGTGGAAGCGTTTCAACAGCGGGGTAGTTTTTTATTTTTTTGCAGTGGGTTTTGTTTCTGATTGGTGTCTATGGGAATTTTTTCTATTTGTTGGCGGCTATTTTGGTTTTTTTCTTTTTTTTTCTTTCTTGGCTTCAATCTTTGCATGGCAAAGATTTCTATGGCATCAGTTGTGGAGCTTCCTCACATGGACAAGGCTCATAATGGGTCCTCTTCAAGCATGCATGCACAACAAGTAGATACATTTTATATGAGTGTTGATCCTAAAATGAAGAAGGTTAATGGGTGTCTTCCTAGAACCCAAGATTGCCCAGTTTTGATTATTTCTCCTGCTTTGGTGGAAGAAGATGTCTCATATTGGAGAAGACATGCTCTGATCTATAATTTTCTTGGCATTCGCATTCCTTTGTCCACTCTAGAAGCTTGGATCTGGCATTCTTGGCAAATTGAAGGGGATATGGAAATTATGCTTGTAGCAAATAGCTATTTTATGATTATTTTCTCAAATATGGCAGATCGCAATAGAGTTTTTGAAGGTGGCCCATATTTTTATAATCAAGATGGATTATTTATTAAACCATGGCATGTAGGTTTTAATTCTAGTGAAGAGATGCTTTCTCGATTTCCTGTTTAGGTTCATATTTCTTGCCTCCCCCTGGAGTTTTGGCGAGAAGATATCTTACATAAAATTGCTAGTCTCTTGGGAAAGCCTGCGGCGGTTGCTACGCAAACCCTTGATAAAAAGGTGATTTATTTTGCCCATATTTGTGTTGAGATAGATCTAAATAATCCCCTATCAGATTCCATAGAAATTTTTTTGGGATCTTCTTCATGGATTCAACAGTTAGATTATGAATCTCTACCTTTTCGATGTTGGTTTTGTCATGAGTATGGCCATCTCCTGCAACAATGCCCTAAAGTTTGTAAGGAAGCTCATTCCCCCTCTTTGGAACCTCCTCCATTGGGTAAAGAGGAAAATGGGAAATCTCCCATGATGGCTGAACCTCAGGGAAAGGACAAGGAAGGATTTGTACTAGCTAAAACTAAGGGTAGAGAACGAGCTCAGAAGAGGACATTCAAGGATAGACAGACAGATGGAGGCTTTAATATGTTTGAGGTGCTAGAGAATTTAGCTTTGGAAGAAGGAGTCCCACATGTGGTCACTTCTAATTGTGTTGGGGTCAGTATGGAAGTTGTACCAGTCCTTGAACAAGAACCAATTTAGGCTATTCAAGGACAGCAAGTGGCTTAGTTGACTTCAAATAATTCCATAGAGGATGACATTATTTTCGCGGATTTAGCTAAAGAAGTTTTAGTTTCATCTCATAGATTGGGAGTAGAACAACAACCCCTTAAGAAAGGTCCTACTGATAGCTCCTCAAAAGGGTGAAAGACGGACCTTGAGAAGATAAAAATGACTGGAGATCTATTGGTGGAATATAGGTTTGTTAAACCTATTGATGCTCACTTTTCTCAAACCCCTCCATGATAATTCTCTCTTGGAATGTGAGGGGTTTGAATAGCACCTGTTGTCAAAAAGCTATTCATGATTTGATTACAATTCATTCTCCAAATGTCTTTTGTGTTCAAGAGACTAAGGTTTATGTTGAGGTTATGCATCAGTATGCTCCACGCATTTGGTATGCTATTCATTGTCAAAGTATTGGTTCGCAAGGGAATTTTGGAGGTCTAGCTTTGTTTTGGGACCCTCTAAATATTTCTCCCCATTGGTGGAATTCTAATCACTACTCAATCTCTATGGTGGCTACTTCCTTGGACTCTGATGAGACTATTCTTGTGACAAATGTTTATGCCCCTATTGACATTCATGGGAAGATTTGTCTATGGGATCACATTAGGTATGTGTGTTCTTGTGCTCCTTATTTTCCTTGGATTTTAGGAGGCGATTTTAATTCTATTTTAAGTCTTGAGGAGAAAAGAGGAGGTTGGCCTAGGCTTAGCCCTGCTTCTAATCTTTTTCAAGCCTAGGTGGATGTTCTTTCTGTTATTGATGTTAAGCCTTCAAATGGGGTTTTCACTTGGAACAATAGACGGAGTGGTCAGGAAGCTATCTTAGAATGTTTGGATAGGTTTCTTGTTTCTTGTTATTGGGTTGGAGGTGGCTTGATTACGAGTTCTAAAATTCTTGATTGGAGAGGTTCTCATCATTGGCCAATTAAGTTCTCTTCTTCTCTTGTTGAACTCCCTAAGAACCCTTCTTTTAGATTCTAGCTTATGTGGCTCTAAGACTCATCCCTTTATGATTTGGTGGCTAAGTGGTAGAGAGAGGGTGGCCCAACTTATGGCATGGCTATGTTTGTCTTTGAGAAGAAACTTAAATATGTCAAATATCATCTTAAGAGATGGAATACCTCTTGCTTTGGAAACCTTCAATCTAGAAAGAGGAATTCTCTAGATCATATTGTAGTGATTACTCACCAAATCAGGGACTCTGAGCTTACAGAGGCTCTTGGTAGGGAAGAATCCTAGGCTATGCAGGATGTGGAAGAATGGGAACTTCGCGAAGAGATGTACTGGAAACAAAAGGCTCGCATTGACTGGCTACAGGAAGGAGATAGAAATACTTCTTTTTTTCATCATTCTATTTAGGCTCGTCATAACAAAGGGTATATTTCTTCTCTTGTTACAGCAGAAGGACTAAAAATTTCCTCTCAATCCGCTATGACCAAGGAAGCCCTTCAATTTTATTCTACCCTTTTTGCTGAAGATTCTCGGCCTGCAACTGAGGAGGAGAGCTTGATACTTTATTGCATTCCCTCTCTTATCACCAATGCAATGAATGATTCTCTTATTCATCCAATTTTGATGTCAAAACTTGAAGAGGTTGTGTTTCAGATGAATAAAGGTAAAGCTCCAGGCCCAGATGGCTTCCCTGTGGAATTCTTTCAAGAATTTTGGGAAATTATCAATATGGATCTCTTGGAGGTGGTTAAGGAATCCCTTTAGAATAATCAAATGCTTTGTGCATTGAACTCCACTTTATTGACTCTTATCCCCAATAAAGAAGGTGCTAAAAATCTTGACTCCTTTTGTCCCATTGCTCTTTGTAATGTTGTGTACAAAATTATCACCAAATTGATTGCTTAAAGACTCAAGATATGCCTTCCAGTTGTGATTTTGGAGGAACAAGGTGGTTTTGTGGCTGGTAAGCAAATTATTGATGGTATTATTATTGCTTCTAAAGTTAATCACTCTATGCATACATCAAAAGAGAGACCTATGTTCATTAAGTTGGATATGGCTAAGGCTTTTGACAGAGTCAAATGGATTTTTCTCCAAAAGATCCTCTTGGCCTTTGGTTTCTACCAACAGTGGGTGAATTGGATCTTGAGTTGTGTTTCTTCAGCTTCTTTTTATGTTCTTGTGAATGGTGTTCCTTCAGAGCCCTTTGGTGCCTCTAGAGGAATTCGCCAAGGGGACCCTATTTTTCCTTACCTATTTATCATTCTAGCTGAGGGGTTGGGCCGCTTTCTTAAGCTTTGTGCTCACCAAGGTTTGATTCATGGGTGGAAATGGGGTTCTATCTTGCCTCGTCTTTCACATCTTCAGTTTGTGGTTGATACTTCATTTATGGTACAAGCCCATCTTCAGGAAGCTACTTCTTTTAGGTATGCTTCGGATGTGTATCTTGGAGCTTCAGGTCAGAAAGTTAATGAGAAAAAATCCTCCATTTTTTTCTTCAATACTCTTGAGGCTATTCACAGGTGTATTGCTGCTATTTTGAGGTTTCAGATTGGGTCTCTTCCCTTTGTTTATTTGGGTATTCCTCTTACTGTTGGTAGACATCCTAGATCTTCCTGGCAAGTTTTGCTTGATAAGCTATGACAAAAGGTTAACCATTGGACTCATCGATGGCTATCAACTACTGCTCACCTGACTCTGTTAAAGTTGGTTATTCAAGCCCTTCCTATTTACAGGTGTTTGTTCAGGCTTCTCCTATGTATTTTCTTTGGGAATTTGATGCTCTGTCCCATCAATTCATATGGAGTGGGAACCTTTCAACTTCTAAATGGAGTCTGGTTAAATGGGAAATAGTGTGTAGACCTCAGAAGGAGGGTGGCCTTGGCCTATGATCAGCTATTTTAAATGGACAGGTTCTTACTGCAAAGCTTTATTGGCATTGGTGTACTAACCAGCATCAACTTTGGGCTCGTATTCTCACCCATAAGTATTTTCCAGATATTGATGTGGTTGAAGTTCACCGCTTTCCTCTAGAAGGGAGAGGATCCATGATTTGGAATACGCTAAATTTTGGAGCTCAGTTGGTTAAAGATGGTCTCTTTTAGATTTGTCATTCAGGATCACAAGCTTTATTTTGGCATGACTCTTGGGATGGGCACCCTCCTATCCTTTCCACTCAGCCACAGCTCCATGCCCTCTATCAAAATTTTAGTGTTGCTTGTTGGGACACAGTTTATTTTTATAAAATACGGTGTGTTAGAGGTTTGGATCCTTCCTTTCGTTGGAAACACCCTTTTGAATGGCCTCTAGGAGGATCTGAGGAGAATAGGAAGGAGTTGTTTCAGCTTTTGCAGTCTCGTGAGTGTACTAATTTGGTTGGTAATGATGTTCTTGCTTGGGACAACGAGGATTCATCTGGGAAATTTTTAGTGTCTGCGGGATATGCTAAGCTTCTTCGGTAGACATTGGGGGACATCTAGGTGCCTTGGTGGAAGCAAGTCTGGTACAAGTTTTCCTGGCCCAAATGCAATTTTTTTATGTGGTTGGTGGTCCATAGCCAATGCCTTAGATGGGATAATTTATGCAAGTGTGGCTTCCATGGACCCTCAATGTGTGTTCTATGTCGTACTAGTGAAGAAAATATCTCTCATCTCTTTTTGCAATGCTCTTTCACTAGACATATTTGGCACTCTTGGTGGAATGTGTGGAACCAATCCTATTGGCATGTTTCCTCACTAGCAGAATTCTTTTCTCACTAGGATAAGGCTCCTATGAAGACTTCATTTCTTCAAGTTCCCTGGACTCTTGGACCCTCCTTTATTATTTGGAATATCTGGTTGGAGAGGAACCGTCGTATCATTAAGGATGAGTTTTTGGAGGTTCCTCACTTATGGTTGAAAATTCTCCATTCTTTGGGGGAAACCATTTCTGCAAAATGTGACACTTCTGAGGCCATGGAACCAAGGGAGGATATTTTCAATAATCACCTAAATATTCCCCCCTCACATGGAAAACTACTAAGAAAGATGTGTAGACATCCCTTGCGAAAGATAAATAGGGTGGGGAAGTGGAGTGCCCCTCCGCAAGGTGTTCTTAAAATCAACACAGATGGGTCTTCCAAGGGCAATCTAGGCCCTGTTGGTATTGGTGGTGTTTGCAGAGATAGTACGGGGGATGTTCAATTTCTATTTTCAATTTATAAAGGTCATCACACTAACAACCTAATGGAGGCCATGGCTATTTTGTATGCCATGAAGAATGCTTGTGACCTTGGTTGGAGAAGGCTTATCTATGAATCTGACTCTCAAGTGGTGATACTTCTATTGAATCGCCAACATTCTAAAGTTGTTAGTTGGAAGTTAGCTTTGATTGCGGACCAGATTCATAATTTGTGTACTTCTTTGGAGTCTGTTACTTTCACTCATATTCCCATGGAATGGAATAGTGTTACTGATTGTTTGGTGAAGTGGGCTTCTGACCATATGTGTAATTGGAACATTATTGATAAGAATCAACTTCCGATGGGCTTGTTCCATCAATTTGATCACTTGGTTGATCTTGATAGGGCTATTTGATGCCCTTTCTCTGTTTGTTCTTGTTTCTCTTTCAGTTTGAATAAATTTTCACCCCTCCTTTATTTCAACCATTTCATATGAAGTCTCCATTAAAATAACCAGGTACTAGATAAGTTTCTAATTGTTATAATAATAATCTGCAACCATGTGAGAAAATAGCTTTTGTTTGTTCTCTATGAGGTTTTCATTAAAATAACTATTTTGGACACTTGGAAAGTAAAGGATGTGAAATGTTATACCTACTACCAATCTCTTTAGTTTATCTCCCAGCTCTTAGATCAGGCAGACACTTGGCATTTGAGTTTATTTTTTTTATATAAATTTTGTGAGAAGATTGGAATGTTATAATTTTTGTGAGAAGATTGGAATGTTATAATTTTTGTGAGAAGATTGGAATGCTATAATTTTGGTGAGAAGATTGGAATGTTATAATTTTTTTCTTTTTAATAATTTTGGAAGACTCATGTATTTTGTATTTTGTTAATGTTAAATGAGTATAATTTTTCATCTACAGCCTATTTTTTTCAAATACTTTCTTAATTTGAATTTTCATGAGTTTATTACTCAACTCTCCAATAATTTTAAATACATGTGTTTATTAGAGAAAATTAATTACATCACAATGAAATTGATTTTATTGACTAAGCTCGTGGATAATTATAAATTAGACCTTGCACATGGTTGCAATGTTTAAAAATGATTGTGAATTAAATTTAATAAAAATAATTAATTTTCTTTTTGTAAAAATAAATGTGTTATCTAATAGCCATGTATCATGTGTGTATATATAAGTATTGTCATCATACACAATTGTATCAATATTAAACATTCGACACACATAAAAGAGACATAGATAAATGTACAAGGATAGATAAACATCCCATTGAGGGAAAGGAAGCTTGTATATCCATGTGACATGCCCACATCATGGAAAGAAAAATAACGTAAAAGCAAGACTCAATGTGCAACATACAAATAGTGTCACTTTCCACATGTTCACTCCTTCAAGAACTAAATGAAAGTATGGGAAATGACCATTCCATCCCCCCCCCAAATCCCCCCACCAAAAAAAAAGAGGGAAGAAAACAAAAAAGTATAAGTCCAGGATAATTAATTCCTAATTGACATGCTAAATATTATAAGTAGCACCAAGCACCTATTTAGTCTACATTGAATAATATTATAAAAATTATGGAATGTTATGTGTCGTATGTATTCATGTATGTGTGCACTAGTTAAGGGGGAACTATGAAGTCTCTTGTTTCTCATGTGATGATCTTTAGGAATGAACCCTCGAGGCTTATTTCCAAGTTGGGAGATGTGAAGATTATCACTTTAAGTGTAAGCGTAAATGGCGGCCTGGAGTCATTGCCACCATGGTGATTGAAGAAATTATGAAGTTGTTGCTTCTGTGGTGATTGAATAAATTATGGAGTTGACATTTCTATGGTAGAACAAAGATGCTTAGCCAATTAAGTCCATACATCTTTTGATTTAAACATAAAATTATAGTAGCAATCAAAATTTTGTTGTTACAAATACTCCTAGTTCTATGAAGATTCCCACTCTTCTCCCTCAAAAAGGTCATGTTTTTGAAACATGAATATTCTCAAGATGAGGAAACTCTAGCGGAACACTCTCTCACCATTCCTCCACCATCACCATGCATGTCTAAAGTTTTCAAGATATTTCCCTCTGAGAGGGGACATATCTAGGATATTTTTCGCAAGAAACATCAAAATGGACATTGGGACATCCTCAAGATACCTAAGCATACCTTGAACCTAGATAAAGACTTCAAGTACTATATTCAAATAGTGTTTTTCCAAATATTCCTTGTCTTTCTTCATATTGAAAATTGTTGAATTCTTCATTAGATCCCTTGATCAACTAATTATAGCTTTTTTAGACATCCTTGTTAAATCTACCAATCCTATCTTCTATGTTTTAAAAACTTAAGTAGGAAAACCCTTTAGATAAAAAGCCTAATCTCTAATATTGTTAACTCCTCCATTTTGATGTCATCCATTTCTTGACTCCACAAGCCCTAGTCACATATGTATAAGTCTACATACAAGATCTTGCAGGAATAGGCTTTTGATATCTAAAGCTAGAAGCATTTGTAATATGCTAAGAGGACATTCATAAGAAACTTGAACAGGGTTATCCCCAAATTTATTTCATGTTTGCTATTCATAACTTCTTCATATCTCAACTTACATAGGTTTGATAAATTTTCCGAAATCTTCCTTGTCTTTCTCCATATTGAAGATTCATGGAGTTGTCATTAGATCCTTTGTTCAACATTTTATAAATTAGTTTTCAAGTACTATGTTCATTTGTAATGACCCCCCACCACCTCCCTATTGTTGTCAGACCCCCACCCAAAACATAGAACCCAATACCCTTTTCACTAAAATCCATCCCCTAGTCCTTGCATATAAGAAAACTTTGTGGAACACTAAAAATACCTATTTTTTATCATTTAAATTTATCGTATTTATAATTTATTTATCAACCCAACTCTTATTTATCTAGATTAAGTGTAATTAATTATATAAATTAATTTAATTTGTCTAAACAATTTTAATGTTTTAGAACATACCTAGTTTCTATACAACTAGAAATTTTGAACATTTATGTTTCAAAAAGTTATTATCTTCATAAAATGCAAATAATGTTCACTCCTTTTTTTTTCTCTTCTTGATACAATCTAACTTAGTCTTTGACTTTTATTCACCCAAAATTTGAGCCTAATAAGCTTCAAAAAGATATTGGTTCAATCTTGTAATGGAAAATAAATAACAATAACTTTCTAAATGTTGGTTTTCTTGACAATTGGAAAAATTAGGCTATTGTGAGCCTAGTTTATCTTCTCCATTGAACTATTGTACATGAGCATAAAATGATGTTAGAATTATTAAACTTGCAGCCCAAGGAAATGATAATCAAACTATTTAGAAATGTGAGTTATTCTTTAATTCAAGATTTATCTACTTGAAGTTCATTCAAAAGCATGTGGAGTCAACAGAATTGGGGCACTCAATATTGATTGAAAAATATTATATCAACTCTAGTTTCTATGAAGTTTATTCACAAGCATGTGGACTCAATGTGATTGTGGCACTCAATATTGATTAAAAAAATAATATTAAACCAATTCAAGCTTTTGTGAAGTGTATTCAAAAGCATGTGGAGCAAGTAAAATTTGGTGCTCTAAATTGATTAAAAAATAGTATACCAACTTTTGTTTCTATCTAAAAATGTAGATATTTTAGAAAGAGTGAACTTACTAAAAAACAATTAAGTAACTAATGCAAAGTTGTCTAATGGTCGCCTTTTCAATACATAGAAATGAAAACATTATTATATAAAGTCTAGTATAATATGTATATACAAGTCTTCAAATATGCATTATACAAAAAATTTAGAAAATTGAAGTTAAATTTAAAATTAAACTAATTGGCATAAAATATCTATAATATAAATTCTTCTATCCATTTACATTTTTTGTGCTATATAACTTCTGAAGTTCTGAGAAATTACATTTTTTTTGTCACTTGAAAAAGTCTTCTAAAGAGCATAGTGAATTACTCAAATAAAAGAAATCACTAGAATCAAAAGGCATTTGATGTAGTGACAAAATTCACATTATAGACACTTAAATGATACTGAATTAATAAAAAACAAAAGAAATCACAATTTACAAAAGAAAAAATTTATAAATATAAAGAAATATAATCTAATATACTTTAACAAAAAAAATAAGAGTCATATGCTAGATGTGCTCTTCCTTCTCATAGAAGGAGCCTCGCATATAACCATGCCATAAGAATTGATGAAGTGACATGATTTCTTGGAATGAAAAATGCATCTCCCCACAAACAGATTATAACACATTATAAAAACAATTATGTCTTGTCCCTCACAGTTCCCACTTCCCCTTTATTTGGTTTGAATTTCTGAATGAATAAGTGCGTGCAATACTTCCATCCATTCTTTTCAATACATATCTTTCAACTAAAACATAACAAGCAAACTTCCCTTCATTCCCAATGCCCTTAAATGATTTCTTCACCCTTACATCTCCTCCTCCTCGTTTTAATCCATACCTATCCTGATCTGCCCTTATTTTGGAAATGATGGGCCAGCTAAGTTTCACACCAGCAGTATGTCCCGATTGCCTCCCCGCGCCTTTATAAAAAAACACTTCCATCGTTATCTCTAATTTCCTCAGTTAACTCTTCTCCAAACAATAGAACTTCTTCTACTGTTAGGGTTTTCTCCACATGAACATCTTTTTCAGCAATACATTGAGTAGAATATATCTCCTCCCAAAAATTTTCCAGAACCATCTTGTAGAAAGGACACTCCATGAGCTGGATCTTACGATCCTGAAATTTGGTACCCAATTCATTGATAAAGATAAATGGGCAGTACCACTCCCCAACTATAACAAGAGGGGACCTACTCTGTAACAAAGAGAAATCGAAGAAGGGAGGTTGTGCTCTCAGGTCAGTATTTTCCCTTCCAACATGAGCAAGTCCGCCATGATAACCACGCAGGTCTCTGACTTCAGCAGTCCAATCTTTCTTACGCAGGAGTCTAGGAGGGAAACCATCGGAAGCTATGCACTTTGATGTGAATTTATACTTCTCTGGGGAGATTACCTGGATATGTTGATATGAGTTAGTGGGTTGCAAAGATCGGGGGTGAATGTCATTCACAGTTCTACAAACTGAACAACAAATTGTCTCTACGACTTCATCAGTAGAGCATGTTTCCACTAATCTGTCCACGCCATCAATGTACAATTAACTAGTCGCTTATATGATTGCTAAATACCCACAAATATAGATTCAGTGCATTATGATGAAGATAATGTGAGAATGTTAGATGATGACATAGCTTTCAATATATAGCCTTTGAATGTGGCAATCTATAAATATAGCTACTCCAATTACATATATTGTTAAAAACCTACTACAAAGGCACTCACTAAATTGGCATGGTTGGTTCAATTGTAAATTAAAAGAAATTATTGTTCATGGAGTAAATATAAAGCTGGGAAGAAATCAATGTTGTAAATCACCGGAGTCGAAAGTCAGATAATAACTCACTTGAATCAAAATGCAATATCTCAAAGATAAAAGAATGGGTTCATCATTCTCAATCTTTAAACTTATTCTATTCCAAAGCTCCCGTTCTAACAGAGGTAAGCAGAATGGTGGCAAAATTTGTGGAATTTGGCTTTATACCTCTCATTTCCATTTGCTTGAAATTTTGTAAATCCTTTACAAAATCCATTTTATGCATATCCTGCTAAATTTCTTTGAAGTATCCTCTTAAACAGTTCATCGCCTTCTCTATGCTTCCACATTTCGGAAGCATATCTACCCGAGTTTTTCCACGCTTCCAACTATAATAGCTGAAAAATTCACCCTTCCATTATGCTTTGTTGGATCTCCAGTGCCTGTACCAATGCATCCATTTTAGCATAGGCACAGAGAATGTTGGCAAAGGTTATTGAAGAACCTTTTCAACAAATCCATTTTGTGCAATCCTGCAGTCCATGATTGTTCAATAGGTAACCGAGGGTTGTATGCAGACAATATGGCTAGATGCTATGGACTGCAAGATTTGTTGGATATGCAGATTATGGACTCATTGAGAAAGCCTCATAGTTTTTTAAACAAAGATAATTAGTAGGATTAAAGCCAAATTCAGCAACCTTTTCAGTCATCATCTTTGACATGAGCCGAAACGTGAGCTTTCGTGGTGAATGGAGATCCATCAATAAATAATAGAAACTAGTTTTTAATTAAATACATTGCTAGCCACGCAAGGAAAATGTGCACTAGTGGAGATGGTACATGGGAGATGTTAGTCAAAATGCCTCATTTCGATGTGTTCTCATTGAATACAATGATTGCAGGATTTGCACAAAATTATTTTGTTGACAGAGCTTTGGAGATTATCAAGAAAATTCAAGTGGCATATTTAAAGCCCGACTCAATAACCTTTGCCAACATCCTTCAAGCTTGGCCATAATTAGAGTGATCAATTATGTGGGTTGATCAAATCTTACTTTTGAATTGTTTCATTTGAATACATATTATTCTTTGCTTGATGCTAATACAGAGCAGTCACAATCCTTTGTGCTCAAGCTTTAAACAAAAGGCTTGTTTGAATTGAAGTTCACATTCTATCTTTGGGTTCAAAGTAGATATCTAACTCTTATTTATATATGCAAATTGCAATTATGTTGCACCTATAATGCATTCAAAAGTTTGCAAACAGTTAGTTTGAGTGCATTGAGCCTTATTCACATCAAAATATTGTTGCGAAAAGAAAAGAAAATATCATCTCGAATTGTAATTCATGTTTAGTTGTTGGGTTCAAAGTAGATTTCAACTCTTACTTTGTTTATGCAAATTATAATTATGTTGCACTTTAATGCATTCAAAAGTTTGATACAAACATCAAGTACATTGTGGCTTATTCACATCAAAATGTTGTAAAAAAAGAAAAAATATCTTGCTAGAAATGCAAGGTATGTATACCTATGATAAGTGCGTTGTCTAATTCCTTTAGTGATCAAACAATTTTTATAATTATATATGATTACAATATATTTATCTAGTATTGGACTCCTTATGAATAATGCTATGAAAATAAACCAAGTGCCAAGAACTCAATAATGTTTGGTACCTTACAATATATATACTAATTAAATGACACCAAAAAAAAAGAGATTTTATAAGAGAAAAATACATAATGATTTTCTATAGCTTGGATCAAAAGGCATGTAGGCTTTATTATCCAATATCATGGGCTTCAATAAGAAAAAATGCTAAAGGTTCAATTTTAAATAAACCAACTGAATGGAAAATATGATAGCTAAAAACCTAATATCTTTGTATATAAATGTAATGAATAATTTGAGCACGAGGATTCTACTTTAGAAAGACAAACAAAAGCATTACAACAAGTAGACATGAAACATATAAAGCTTGCACAAGAACAACCATATTTTAGAAGGCTAGTAAGAGCAAGGAAGCCAACATAAAAGGCATGCAAATCATATGCTCTTCATGTAGAATTGAATGAATAGATTATACAAGAAGCCATGAAAAAATATACAACAAGCGATGAATTTTTTTTTCAAGAAGTAATAAAGAGTGTTCATGCAACACATTGGAGGCTTCTATAGATGTTGAGTATTAATAGATTAAAAAGCAAACACATGGCAACTCAAATGTATTCATCTAAAACAAAAGTGATTGGGTGCAAGTGGATATTCAAAAAGATTTATGTCATATGAATTTTAAACAAATATAAGAATTATTTAATGGAAAGAGGATATAATCATGAAAATCACAAATTGTCAAAATAACATCCATCTTAGTTTTTTTTAGTGATCACGTTACCCAAATTTACATGTGCGACAAGTAACATACAAAAAACAACATTCTTTAAATGAGCTTTGAGGAACCTAACATAGAAGAACCTACATGTTGCATCCAAGGAGGACGAATAGTAGTTTGCAAACTAAAGCTGACATGAATAAACCAAAATAATTGTCAACATCATGGTATGAACAGTTTACTAGAAGTTCTTTAAAAATGAAGGATATGTTAGTTTATGTATGTTAAGCATTATAGTTAACTTGTTGTATCTTGATATATTGATATTATATAGAACTGCTAGAATTGTTTAACATTAAACAAGCAGTTAAATTTTAGATGACTCGCTACAATGAAATTTATTATTTTTTGAGATTCAATAGATTCAACATTGCACAATCTATAAATTCAACAATTTAATTTCCAAAAAACCCCTAAATCTCAGCATTAAACATTTGTCAAAACAATTTTAGATATCTTCAATTAACTATTAAGAGTTTGATTACATTTATTAGGAATTCAAAGGAATGTCTTAAGCTAATTGGATGTTATGATGGAGATCGGGCACAAAATATTGATGATTGAGCATCAATGCCATGACAATACTTTATATTAAGTGATGGTGTAGTTTCATTACAAGTAAGAAACAGTTAATGAGTGTTCTTTCTAGTGTGGTCTCAAACCATGTAGTATCTTATCAAGTCATGAAGGAACTAATATAGCTACGAAAATTACTGTAAGATATAGAGGCTATACAAACCTTATTGACAATGTTGAAATTTGATAAATAATTTGGTAATGTATAAGAAGTGAAAGTATCATCCAAGAACTAAGCACATATAAAGTACACTATCATTTTATTATTTCTTCATAAGCACGCTAAGGAAAATCCATGCAAATGGAATGGAAGAATGTGCAACATAAATGATGGTAGAAGATACATTACCAAGATATTGTCAAAATAACAAAGATTATTTGCAAATTTTAGAATGGATTTTCACATTTTTCTATGATAACAATCATTAGTGTGAAATTGTTCTTCAAACATTAAAAAAAATAGAACTAGTTTGTTATTTATATGGTAAAAGGCCTTCTAGAGGTATACGTAATCAATTAGTATCCTATTCACGTTTTTGAAATTTCAGCCCTTTATTCCAATAGCTAGCACAAATGACTATGGGAAACCCTCACTCTAGTTTGTGATTCATACAACAATAGACTTAGTAGAGGTATAATCTATCAATTGGATTGAATAGTAACTTTCGACCATTCATATAAGAACATCACTTAAATAACTTATGTAGAAACTTGGAAAGTAATAGAATGTTCCACAATAATAATAAGTAATAGAAAAGAGGTAATGAATAGAGCTTGTCCCTCCCATATCCCCAATAAGGCAAATATTGGTTAAGAGGTTTCCTTATCCCCTAATGTCTCCAAAGAAAAAGATATTCCTATTAATTTTAATGAACAAATTGAGAATTTGCAAAGCAGAGTTACGACCTTGGAATACAATGTTGTGTCTTCAGATAATACCAAACAACTATTTGATCAGGCTTTTTTCACCCTTTGCATGATAACAGATGGTATAATGAAGAAAAAAGTGTTTGTAGTTGTTTCTGGTGATTAAGAGGAAGAGGAGGACGAAAGAAAAAGGTGACATAAATAAGGAGGAGCATAAGGAGAACAGGGAGAATAAAGAGTGGACCGTGAACTTGAAGAATCTCTCAAAGAATTGGGAGATTATCTCTAAAAATGATGGTCCTAATAATACTAGTAGTTAAGGCCATTGGCCTTTGTTTCATGATATGATGTTTACCATTAAGAATTGTTTACCTTTGTTTTTTGATACTTATGTCTTGTGGGCTAAGACGGTCTCATTAGTTAAGTAGATGGTTAAAAATTTTAGTAGTCATATGTGTTTTGACTATGATAAAAACTCTAAAGGTTATAGTGATAGTAGTAGGTATGTTAATATGTTGTTGCCTTTGCCATGTTCTCAATTTTTGGTTGATTTTTGTTGCTGCAAGGTTCTTAGCCCTCAGGCTGTAATGGCCTCAGGTATGGTTGTAACGTGCTAAATTGTGTTCTAGGGGATCAGAGCCCTTTCCCTATTGATTTAATAAAAAATAAAAAGTTTATATATGATAGATTATAGCTATCTCTTTCGTTCACCTAATTTATTTTAACTTTAAAAGATACTTTTACTTGTAATTATAACTTTTATTTAATTTTAGACTTCCTAAAGAGTGAGGACAGAACTGGATTTCCGAAGTTCATCAAAGATTGATCAAATGATTTTTTAAAAGATAATGTCCAATCTTCTAAGTTTCCTCATGAATACTATGAGTTTTTTCCAAAGTTTCTTTCTGGATATTAGATTTTTTATGAATATATACAAGTTTTCTCATGAATATATGGAAGTTCTGTCAGGGCTATTGGAGATTTTAAGGATCAATATTTACACAGTAGGGCTGTATATAACTGTGATGCTCAATCATACTTGTCCAACAATATTTCCATAACAGTATAATCTTATCACATGAATTTTTAAATAGAAAAATGTATTCAATTTTGCATTCGACACTCCAGATCACACTCTACAATCAAACATAGAATGTAATCTGAAATGTTGAACGCAAGTTTCTACCCAAAACCTAAATTACTATCAAAATTAAGTCTGCATATAAAGTAATATGAAGGTTCAATATTGAAAGACGTGCTAGAATTTCTTACCCCTTGCGCTTGCCGTCAGCCCGCATAGCGTAGTAGCAATGGGAGGAGATGGGTCGGCCCAAAACAGGAACAAAATACACTTTGATGAATTCTTCGTTGTACTCGAGTTTTAGGCATTTGTCTTGGGGAAATGGCAGTCCTCGCTGACTGGAATCTCCTCCAAGGCAGGAGACAGATGTAGTCTCCTCATCATCATCAAGTAAGAGATAAGCGGAGTATTCATCAGGGGGTGGGAAACGAACCGCAGTTGTTGCAGATGCACAGGCCCGCCTGTAGGCCGCTATAGATACTGTGGAATACATAATTGATCAGATAACAAAAATGATTGTGGGAAACTCTCTGTCTAGTTTCTGATTTATATGGGCCTTGGAGGTTTACTTAGTCAATTTGTAGTTTGCATGTATTCTTAAAACAAATAGCATAGAGATCTTCGCGCAGGAAACGCATAACCCTAATTCTGGTGTGCATAGAAATAAAAAACTATTTGTTCTTTTTCTTGAAAGATACCTGTAAATTGACTAAGGAAATCTTTATTCACATTCCATGTGTTAACATTGGCAATATTATATGTCACCTTGAGCACATATGAACCAAATGCTACTTGCCATGCGCAAATTCCAAAAATGTCTAGCTTGTACAAGACGGAACAGATCAAAAGTGTGTGAAGATAACCAACATAATGCATGTAAGAAAGTGGTGTGGTATCTTTAAAATAGTTAAATCTTTTGTTTACGAAGACCATGTAAATATGTGTCTTCTTACTTATTTTATTATTTTGTTTTATTTTTCTTATACTTTGCTACTAATTTTGTGTTGCATGATTTAATAAATTTAGGTTTATGCTTTCACTTATCCAAAAAGTGGTATCAAAGTGGCTAGTTTGCAACAAGTGAGTTAGGAATTGGTGTTGATTTTGCAACAACAAATGGCTAAGGTTTTGAATGCAAGATTCGAGGTGGAGAAATTTGATGGAAAGAATAATTTTGAGTTGTGGAAACTCAAGATGTGTGATTTGTTAGTGCAACAAGGAATGCACAAGGGATTAGTAGGAAATTCAAAGAAACCTATAGATATGTCTAATGAGGACTAGGAAGATCTAGACATGAGAGGTCTAAGCACAATTCAATTGTGTTTAGTAGATGAAGTTCTTTTCAATATTGCCAGAGATGAATTAGTAGTTGGCTTATAGAGCAGAATGGAGGCTCTTTTCATGATAAAATCTTTGAAAAAGTTAAATTACTTGAAGAGGAAACTATATGGTTTGTGAATAACGGAAGGTATAAAAATTGATGATCATTTAAATTGATCATCTTGTATGGGAGTAGAAATTGAAGATGATGTCAAAAAAGGTAGACTGTTGTGTTCATTTCCCAAATCATGGAATCACTTACTCACTTCTATTAGTTGTAGCACAACTAACAGCCTTGAATTTGATTCTATTATGGGGGTCTTGTTGTCTTAAGAGTTGTGTAGGAAGTGTATTAGATAAATGTTAGCACTAGAAGTAATGGTGGCTAGAGCTTGATCCATTGAAAGAACGGAGAATTCGAGAGGTACATCAAGATCTAATTAAAAATGTGAAAATGGCAAGGGAAGATGTTGGTATTGCAACAAAACAAGGCAATTCTCAAGAAAGATTGTTGGAAAAGAAAAGAAGAGAATAAAGAATCCAAAAGGGAAGAAAATTTGGTTGAGGTAAGTTCAGGTATGGTCACTGAAGCATCATCTTTTTGTAATTTGTTACAACATCTATGTAATGGTTATTAGATTCTATTTATTCTAATCATACTTGTCCACATTGGAGTTGGTTTTCAAATTACCAAGCTATTAATTATGGTGTATTTCTTTTGGGAAGAAATGCTTGATGTAAGACTATTGAGATAAGGAGTATTAAGATTAAAATGTTTGACTGTATTGTGAAGACATTAGTACAAGTAAGAAAAATACCAGAAATAAAAAGGATTTAATTTTTATTGGAAGTTTTGGATTATAGTCAGTATAATTTTTCTTGTCAAACTAAAGTGTTGAAAATCTCTAAGGGAATTTTGGTGGACATGAAGGCTACAAAATATGGAAACCTTTATAGGTTAGATGTGAGTACTAAGATAAATGAAGTAGTGGTGGAATCTAATGTAGAAAGTTATTCTACTTGTTTATGGCATCAATGATTCAATCATATGAATGAGAATAGGATAAAGGTAATAGTAAAATCTAAGATACTTCGATATTTAAGTTCTCCTAATTTGAATTCTTACAAGAATTATGTCTTTGGTAAGAAATATAGATAGAAGTTTAAAATTGGTAGTCATTCAAGTAAGCGTATTCTAGACTATATTCATTTAGATGTTTGGGAGCCATCCCCTCAAATTTCTTATGGAAGAGCATCATATTTTGTTGCATTTGTAGATGATTACTCTGGAAAGGTGTGGGTCAATATTCTTAAAAGTAAAGCTAACATGTTTAGTGTACTTAAGTAGTTTAGTATTTTAGTTGAAAATACTACTTGAAAATCTATCAAGTGTTTAAGAAATGATAATGGAGCTAAATTCACATCTTTGGAGTTAAAAAATTATTGTAAAAAATTTTGGATAAAAAGACAAAACCACAGTTTCAGTGCCTGAATAAAATAGTTTTGTTGAATGCATGAGCATGACTCTTTTAGAGAGAGAAAGAAGCATGCTTAGTAATGCCAATATGGAGGAATAATTGTGAGTAGAAGTAGTTAATTTATCTTACTATCTGGTAAATTGGTCACCATAATTTGCAATAGATTGTAAGATTCCTAAAGAGGTATGGATAGGTCATCCCTGTGATCATTCAGATTTGAAGAAATGGGTTGTGATGCATACGCTTTTATTTTGAAAGATCAATGTTCTAAATTAGACACTAAATCTTTGAAATACATTTTTATTGGTTATGGTAAGAGAGTTAAGGGGTATATATTATGAGATTTTACTTCCTATAAAATCATCATTAGTAGAGATGTAGTATTTGATGAATCTTCTCTTAAAAAAAAATTTTGTAGAAGTTGATTTGGAGCAGGAAAAAGTAAAAATATATCAAGAAGTTTAGTTGGAGACTCAACCATACAAAAAATAAGGAGTAAGAAGAAGCTTCTAAAGATGAAAATATAAATGCAAAAAATATAGAGGAAATTTTGGAATTAGCACAACCATCTCTAAAGAGATCTGTGCGAATTAGGAGTCCTCCTAAAATGTATAATTATTTTGTGTCATCTATTTCTTGAGTTTCTAATTATGGGGAACCATGACATCATCAAGGTGCAATAGATGGAACTAATAAATTTGAATGAAAAATAGAATTGAAAGACCAAATGGATGCATTAGAGAAGAAAAAAACATGGGACTTAGTAGAGCTTCCAAAGGGTAGGAAAGTTGTTGGTCACTACAAACTGAAGAAGAGCATTGACGATAAAATTGAAATATAAAAAGTAAGACTGGTAGAAAAAGGATTTTCTCAAGAGGAAGGTATTCAAATTTATGGAAACATTTCACTATTTGTTAGGATTATTTATATTTGGGTTGTGTTAGCACTAGTTGCATTAGTTGATCTTGAGTTGGATCAGCTAGATGTGAACACAGTATTTTTACATGGAGATTTGGATGATGAGATATGTATGAAAACACCAAAAGGATTTTTTCAAGATTGCAATGGAAAATTTATTTGCAAACTAAAGAATTAGTTGTGTGTCCTGAAGCAATCACCTACACAATGGTACAAGAAGTTTGATTCCTTCATGGTGAGCTCAAACTTTACAAGAAGTGAGTATGACTATTGTTTTTACTTCAAATGTTTGAAAAGTGGTTTATTCATTATCTTAGTGTTATATCTTAATGATATACTTGTAGTGAGAAAAATTATGATTGAAATAATTAAGTTAATGGCTCAGTTGGCCAGGATATTTTCTGTGAAGGATCTACGAGAAGCAAAACAAATTTTGGGCATGGAAATATATAGAGACAAGGAACATGGTAAGCTTTGGTTATCACAATATAAATATGTGGAGAAGATCCTCATAAAATTTGGTTTACTCAATGTAAAATGAGTAAATATCCCTTTAGCTTCCTAGTTTAAGCATTCTTCAAGTTTAAGTCCTAATACTAAGAAAGAAAATGATTATATATTAATGGAACAAAAGAGTAGATGGATCAAAGTAATCAGAACATAATGCGATGATTTATTGATATTTTATTCAAAGCTCCATTACTCTTACAGTTCCTAACTTTGGCTTTATAAAGCCATTCATTCTTTCATAACTACCTTACGAAAAGTAACTTCCCATTAACTAAATTCTAGCAATTACATTATTTTATTAACCAAAACTCTAAAACTAACATAATTAATGTAAAAATCTAACATTCTCCCCCTTATAGTTTTTGGTATTTTCTATATTTCAGTAAACTATTAAAGTTGAAAGTGACAAGATACTCACAACCATTGTATATGGGATGGGTAAATGAGGGACAAGATATTCAAATAAATCAACAGTGTCGCCTTTCATATTCACTCAATCTTTTCAAGGATTAAGTGATATGTTATGTAGCACTGCTGGATGTATGTGATGTCTTTCTAGGACAACCATACATATATCAGAAGCATGAAGTGTATGAATCTAGGCCACACAGTGTTACAATCAAGCTTAGTTGGAAGAAGTTTTGAATACTAGAGGTATTTAACACAAACTGCTACTTTAATTAGTTCTAAAAAATGTAAACACTTGATGGCTCAAACATGAGCTTTTGTTCTGCTCATGAATTTCCCTGATCAAAAAAAGTTAGTTTTCCTTAATACACATGCAAAGGTAACCATAACAAAAAATCAATAAAATCAGATGGATACAATTTTGAAAGAATATTAGTGTGTTTAAACCACCTGTGGGAGTTCCAACACACTATCGAGTCAAGCACTCTATTGATTTAATCCTAGGTACACACTACCACATGAGCCAATATATAAAAGGTCATTTTTGCAACATGATGAAATCAAGAGACAAATTCAAGAGTTGATTTAGAAAGGACACATTTGTCCAAGTGCTTCACACTATGGTAGTCCAATTGTCGTTTCTAGAAAGAAAGATGGGACATGGGGAATTTGTATTGATTATTGGGCATTGAACAAAATCACTATAAAAAATAGATATCTAATCCCTTGAATGGATAATTTTTTGGACCAACTTAGGGGACTAAGTTCTTTACAAAAAAATGACTTGAAGTCTAGATATCACCAAGTACCAATTGATCCAGTAGATGTGTGGAAGACTACATTTAAATCTAAGGAAGGTTTGTTTGAATGGTTGGTTATGCATTTTGGCCTAACAAATTCCCTAGCCACATTTATGAGGTTGATGAATGATGTGCTTAGACCATTCATTGATTATTTTGTGGTTTTTTATTTGGATGACATACTCATCTTTAGTAAGACTTGGTAGGAGCATTTGCAACATGTTGAACAAGTGCTTTCAACTCTTTAACAACACAAACTTTATGCCAACATTTAGAAGTGCTCTTTTGGTATGCAGAGTATTAAATACTTAGGGCATATCATTGATACCAAGGGTGTTCATGTTGTCCCAGAAAAGATTCAAATAATAAGAGATTGGCCATCTCCTAAAGCTTTCATAGAGCTTCACAACTTCTTGGGCTTATCCAACTTATAGATCACAGAATTGTGTTTGGTTTCTCACATATATCATGGCCTCTTAATTAATCACTAAGGGGTGGAGCATAATAAAAATCTTAGTAGATAGAGGAAAAATAATGATCATTTGAGGAATTAAAGAAAATATTATGTTTAGCACTATCACTGGTCCTCCCAGATCTGCAAAAATAATTCAAGATAGCAAAAGATGGATTTGATTACACTCTTGGTGTGGTACTGATGCAACATGGGCATACCGTTGCCTATCATAGTGAAAATTTTTATGATACAGTATGTAGGTATCCCACCAATGAAAAGAAGTTGTATGTGTAACACCCCAAAATTGGCACCTTATAATCCAATCAATTTTGGTGCATTTTCTCATCTTCGAAGTCATGTTGTACTAGGAAAATTCTTCTTCTTATTGACTTTAATTGAGTGAGTTTCAAATGCAGAAAACCCAAATTTGCATAAATCTGACATTATATTTAATTCCTAAATTCTTAGAGTTTATTAGCTAAAAAACCCTATGATTAATTGATTTAATCCTAAAGTCTTAAGTGCTTTTAATTAAATCAATTCCACCCCCTTTGGCTAATATACATAAAAGGA
>MU223708.1:2433813-2445395 GCA_018584345.1 Thuja plicata | reverse complement strand
AATGAAGAGACAACTGTTTCTTTTCAAGAAACTCTTCACTCTCTTTCCATGGTTTTCTATAAATTGGACCTCATTTTCTTCATTTGGGAGGATGATTTTGGAGAGCATCAAATCTATAGTCAATTTGTATTTAATTTCTTTCATGCTTTTTAAGCTTAAATTTGCATAATTAGGCTAGTTTTCAATTGGAATGGAATATATATTGCTTTCATTTATGATTCATCTATATGCCTAACATTTCAATTTGATTCTTGCAAAGCTTTCTAGATTAATGCAATTCCTTTTCTAGTTTAAATGCAATTTCCATTCTATATTAAAGGCATTTGAATTCTAGATTCGGAGCATTTGGTTTTCATAGATTAAATACAATTTGATTCCATATATTAGTTGTAATTCATTCTTAGATTAGTTGCAATTCACTTTCTTAGATTAATTACATCTCTTTTCATATCTCATTCATAGAGTAATGGCAATTTCATCCTTCCTCACATTCTAGAAATCCTCCATGTTAGCAATGGTCAGGTTGTTGGCTCTCGTTCTGAGGGTAATATCGCCATCCACAACTAATTAGGAGGCAGCAAGTTATATCAATTGAATTTGCAGGATAGACAATTCATGTTTATCTTTGTAAATTGAACAATTGAGTAAAGACTATGTTGGGTTTGTGCATGATTTAGGGGTCACATTCAAGCACACACATTTTGGCACCCACCGTGGGGTAGAAAAAATGATTTCTGGCCTCATTTTTGAACTTTTTGACTGTGTTTTTGGAGCTCTATCCTACGTCTATACAACACTGGTATGGAGTCTCGTGTGAATTTTTGTATTGATCTGTGTGAAGTTTTGCTCTTAGTAGCACTCTGTCGCACGAGAAAATAGAAAGCTTGCGCACGTCAAAGTACTTTCTCGCGTGCGTCAAAGAACTTTCTCACACAAAATTTGACAGACAAACATTTAAATTTTAGAAATTTTAATCTGCTATTTCTCTGTCCTGACATCTATTTTTTTCTCTAATTTTTTTGTTTCTGGTTTTATGTTGTAGCATTACAGTGTTTTGCAGGTTCGCTTGTCAAAGACCAAAAAAATTCTAACAGTTTGCTTACAGGACGATAGTCAAAGGCATAATTAAAACGTCATGTTTGTTTACTATTTTTCATTCACATAGTCTAAATAGGGCTTTGTTAAAATTTTGTAAGGATCCCGATAGCAAAGTAGGGTAATAGGTTCTTCATAACATGGAAGTGATGCCCATGGATGAAATTGAGACCTAGATTTTGCTAGCATGATGGATACTTGGGGAAGCAAAGCAAGATAGTGAATCTTTAGCACTTCTACTTGTTAGGGGATTATGCTCTTCTTTCTTTGAGAGAATCAGAAACCCAAAGACTTATGGATTTGATGGAGTGAAACTGTCTTGGTGATGAATATGCTTGATGTGTTTGGATGAGGTGCAAAGGTAGAGAAGTATGCTATTCTCTCAATGAGAGAATCAGAAAATCAAACCCTTGAATCCAAACCAAGTTGAGTCACCTTTAGAGGGCCTGCCGGAAGTTGAACCTCCGGGAATGACCCAAGTGAGTACACACCTTTCACCAGTGACTCCACCTCACTCTAATAAAGTCTACTTTGTTGTTGTCTAAAGACTCCAAATCCATAGTAACTTCTTTCTCATTGATTTCGACTATCATCATGAGAAAGCCTTGTTTGTCATACTGAGCAGCGTCGCTCCCAGCCTTGCTTGCAAGGGTGTGTGACTTACAAGTGTTGGTGTGGCTGCAAGACCCCAACTCTATATCAGAGGCACCAGAGGTTATTGTGAATGGAAGCCTATTAAACACTTTCTTAGTTAGATGCCTACCTGGTTCACCTCTGAAAGGAGACATAATCTGTGCATAGGGAGAGGGAAGAATCTCTCCCCTAGATTCTTGACATAGGTATGCACCTGGATGTTTGAAGTGGTATATGACGTTGGTCCCTGTTTAAGGGTAACCTTTGAACATATATACTTAGTCCTTGGAAACACTGAAAACATGGGCGCTCTTTTGAGGGTGACACTGTTGTGTGAGGTACACACATACGCATAAGACAGCAGGGCACAGATTTTGTCTTCTCAACCAATTTTCTTTGTAGGGATAACTGAGTGTCTTTTTTAGAGTCTTAAACTATCTGTACTATCATCAAACAAAGACTCCCATGTTTCTAACAAGTTGCTTTGTCCTTGGTGGAATTTTTTACGACTACTGTTTGTGTCACTACTTGATTGAAACTTCATGTTTTTAAATGAATGCTTGTCACCTTGAAATAGAGATTGCTGATTTGTATCATCTTAAAACTATCCTAAGCCTAGAAATATTGTTAGAGAATAGTTCCCACTGTGTCTCAAAATCTGGTTTTATCTTGAAAACTGAGTTTGTTTATCTTCCTTATCTGCCTATTGTCTAGGATTTGATTGCTTGTTCCCACATTGTCTGCAGACTGAAACTAGTTGTTTCAAGTTGCAAATTGACTGATTCATACTCAAACTTATCTTGTCTCTTTCTCTCCGTCCTATTTTCTTGTTTTTTTTGTACCTTGAGACACGATAGTCATATCTCGGTTGTTCTAGCCATACCTTTGATGATTTGTGCCAGTGCATCTCACACCTTGGCTGTTCTAGCATATTACCTCTTTTTTTTAATACCTTTAGAGACAGAGTTCTGAGTCAAATCTTAAGTTTCCTCTTGTATCAGCTTTGTCTATGCCTATTACAACTAGGAGCATTAATATTTTTCCCATGCGCGGTTCTGGATTAGGTAGAGGTAAACCTTGCAATCAAGGAAAAGGTCATTCTGAACCCATTATTCAAGTGGATAATCAAGAGGGATCATCACGTTGCTCTTCCCCGTTCAATGCAGACCTGAGTCTGAATCTAAAGCCAGTGCTTCAGTTTTTTTCTAATCTGTTGTTTCAAGATCAGCGTAATCCATTTCTCTCAAGCCAACAAGGCTACAAGAAGTCATCTGTTTGGGTCAATCCTATTAATGACCCTCGCTGCCTTAGTGATCCATTCCAACATTTCAATCCTTTTGATTCGCCAAAGAGCACATCGGCTACGAGTCCTCACTCTCATATTGAAGGAGTGCACACAAAACAATCTCACATTAACATGTTGTCTCTTTTTTATTACACACAAGGTCATGACCAATCTCAACATGAACAAGGTCATCAAGGAGAAGAGCACCACTAGGGTCAAGATCAGACTCAGAGCATTTATGAAATTCTTGGCAACCAAGATGAGCCAATAACTCAAAACAATATAGACACAACAAAGTCTAATGAAGCTCTTATTAAAATGATGGAGATACTCCTTGTGGAAGACAAAGAAAAATACTTTCTAGATTTAGCGAATCAGGGGTTCAAATTACCCGCAAACTTCCAATTGGAAACGCTTGTCGCTAAAGAAGAGGAAAATGAAACCTCCAAATTGCATAAGATAATTCAAGACATGCAAGGTCAAATCAGCCAACTTATGAAAGATAAGAGAAACCTGCGCAACAGTTCACAATGAAAAGTATATGTCCTTTTTTGTTTAATAGGAGCATTATTATGCCGCCTTTTCCCAAAGGTGTAGAGCTCCCAAAATATGACAAGTATCTAGGTACCACTGATCCCCAGGATCATTTAAGAGAATTTGGTGCCTTGGCAATGGATTTTATACATGACCAAATGTATTTGATGCATCTTTTTCCATGAAGTTTGGGTGGACCCGCTATGGAATGGTTCTCACGATTGCCCACTGGCATCAAAACTTTTGATGAGATTGCCAATCTTTTTATGCAACATTATTCTCACAATACTCAACATCCTGTCAAAATAAGGGATCTTTGCAACCTTAAATAGAAGTAAGGGGAACCATTCTTGATGTTTCTCTAAAGATGGAGACAACTTTGCACAAAGTACCCTCGCAAAATAACCGAGTCCAAGAAACTTGATATATTCTTGGATAATCACACCCCTGACTTCGGGTATCAAGTCCAACTTCAAGGTCCCCTTAGATTTTATAGTATGATAAAATAGGCTATGAGAATAGAAGCATTCATGGTTTAAAAGGGCGAATTGACCTTGTATAAAGATAACAAGCAAAATCCCTCATCTTCCAACAAAGACAAAGGTAAATTTTCCAACAAAAATAGAGATGTTGTGAATGATGGGGTGGTTGATAATGTGAATTCAACTTCTTTGAAACTGGTCTTCAATATCACCTTGGGTATACAAGCGACCAAAGTTGTTGAAAAGGCTACAACCAATACTCAACAGCCTTCTAAATTTTCTGGCAACAACCTTGGGCAGTGCGACCCAAGCATGAATTTACCTCTCTAGGAGAACTGCTTGATGTGGTTTTCAAAACTTTGGTGCAAAATTAGATTCTTTCTCCTTTGGAGAAACATCTATATGATTCGCAACCAAGACCTCATTGGTGGAATGAGAATGCTTACTGTGATTACCATCAAAACAAAGGTCACAAGACTGCTACCTGTCTCCAATTACAACATAAAGTTCAAGATTTGATCGTTAACCAGGTTATCATTGTGGAGAATCATAACAAGAATTTGGATCATCAAGAATTCAAAGATCCCTTTCCTCTTCATGAGAAAGGTGAATCCTCCAACGCTCAGAATAAAAATGCCAAAGTTAATTATGCAAATACCACTTACGATAATGTGATCAACATGATTGAACTACTGGAAGTGGAATATTGCAATATGTTTACTGGCAAGGGAAGTGAGAATGTTTCTAAACCCAGAACCCCATTTGTCTTGAAAGGCACTACATCTCGATTATCTGAAACTGAAGCATCTTGAGATTATGCAAATGTTGTTACTAGATCTAACGCTAGAATCTCTATCAAGGCCCTAACCCTCCTACTGCTACGTCCATGCCAAAACAAACTACGGATAAGGCTATTGTTGGTTCTACCAACAAAATTAGGAAGGTGGTCCCTATGCCTCCTACTACTGGTTATAGCATCCTTGACCAACTTCAAAGGACCAATGCTCAGATAACTATTTTTGAGCTATTGAAAACCTCACCTACTCATAGGCAGATTTTGGAAAAAGCTCTCACTAAATCTAATGTCCCCAAAGATATCAAATTGGATCAGTTTCAATCCATGGTTGGTCATTTTACCTCACCGCATTATTTATCCTTCTCTGAAGAAGATGATCACTCAATTAGTCACCTGCACAATGCTCCCCTGCACATAGAAGTCATGATCAGAAAATAGCTAGTCCGTCGCATGCTCATTGATAATGGTGTTGGTCTTAATATTTGCTCCACTTATTTTCTTGCTCAACTAGGTTATGGTGAGGATCGCATAGATTCCCGCAAGAGAATTACCATAAAATCTTATGATGGGGAAGAGAGAACATCTAAAGGTCTAGTTTTGTTACCCATTCGAGTTGGCCCAGTTGAAAGAGACGTCATATGTCACGTGCTAGACCTTCCTCTTGCATATAATATTTTTCTAGGAAGACCATGGATCCAAAAGATGCAAGTGGTTCATTCTACATACCATCAGTATATCAAGTTTTCCTTTCAAGGTGCAGAGGTGACCGTTCTCGCTAGCATGGGTTCTTCTTGTAATGCTCTCACTCAATCAACTGACAGTCTTGTTCCAACTAATAGAGAATACATAGAACTATGTGATGCCAAGCTCAAAGACATGGAACAGACACTGAAAATCATAGACATAGGCATGGAGGGATATCAAATGGAACTTGTGTTTTCATTAGCAGCTCTACCCCTATCTCCTCAATCTTATGGGAGACCTTCTAAGCACAAAAAATCTTCCGCTACTCCTGAGATAGTTTATGAAGGTACATTTGTAAGGTCTAATACACCATTGGAAGATGAAGATGAGGAAAGAGCTATCAAGGCTTGGCTTTGTAAAGGAAAGAACACAGCTGAACAAATTGCCTCAGCTCATGAATTAAATTCTAACAGTGAGGGTCTTAAGATTATGAAACATTTTGGGTACAAAGGAAGTGGTCCAATAGGTGTGAATGGCAATGGGTTAGTGGAACCTATCCAAGCTATAGGTCAAAATACAAAAGATACCACTGGTTTAGGTTTCAAAAAGGTCTTGTTTAATCTAGGGATCAATAAATTTGTGCCAAAGGTAGAACCTACACCAGAACCCGAAGGTACAAATGCAGTCAACAATATACAAGATAGCTCGGATGTGGATTTCTTTCCTTATCCCATCCCTCTAGACCTGGCAACATTCTTTGCTGGGCCAGATAAGTTTGTGCCACATACTTGTACAGCTGAAACTAATAGTGATTCTGATCAAACCACTCCATTTGAGACACTAACTTTTGAGCAATGGAAAGACTTAGAAGATCCTAACTTCAAAGGAGAACAGTACATACCACTACAATTTCAAGAACGGTTGACACAAGAACAAGCTAGTATTGCAAGAACTCAAAAACCTTCATGGTGCAAGCACCCAAGTTAGAGTTTGGATACAGACTCTCATGAGTATGAGTTTGATATTTTATCAACAGGATCTTATGAAATACTTCTCGACGTAAGTGAGGGGTCTAGTGAAAATCCTAATGAGTCCGAGTCTATAGGTGTCAACATGTCTTCTACTTCGGTGGTTAGGGATCAAAAGGATTCAAACACACCTTTGGATGAGATCAGTTTAGCTCTTAGCTTGCTAGTTAACACTTTCAATGACCATACTGTGAATGCACTTGAACCTATCACATCTCTTTCCCTCCAACATCCTGAATTAATGGACTAGAATTCCCCTTCTTCATCTAGTGAAGTCCTTATATTCCAGAATGATTACAATTTATCCTATTGCATTCATGTTGTTGAGCCCATAATGTCCTCCACTAGTGAAGAAAGTGTCAACATGACCAAGGCTGACATCAAGTACCTTAGTCAGAAAATTAAAAGAAGAAAAAATAAGTGCTCTGATGGTGAAAACCACATTGTGGCAGTATCAGAGCCAAAAAAAGTAAAAAGAAAAGACGTATCCAAAGGTGAAAACCTCTTTGAGGCACCTGAGGATGAGGTACTTGATGTGCTTCTGAGTCACTTCTAGGAACATTCATCAATGTTAATTGAACCAACTCAGCCAATAAATATGGGAACAGAAGAGCATCCACATATCATTCATGTGGCCAAGTCATTATCTACAGAGGAACTTAAGGAATTTACAGATTTTTTCCAAGAGAAAAAGATAAATTTTGCATGGACGTATTTTGACATGTCGGGTGTGGATCTTGATCTCATTATGCATCACTTATCAATAGCTCCAGGTGTGAAACTTGTCAAGAAAAAACTTAGAAAGATGCATCCACATGTAGCTTTATTGATCAAGGCAGAATTGGAAAAACTTCTGAAAGCTAGGTTCATCCGAGCGATTGATTATGCAGAGTGGATTTCTAATATAGTCCCAGTAACTAAACATGACAAATCTATTAGGGTTTGCATAGACTTTAGAGATTTAAATTTGGCATGTCCTAAAGATGATTTTCCACTTCCTAGCATTGACATGATCGTGGATATGACAGTGGGATATGAGATGTATTCACTAATGGATGACTTCTCTGGCTATAATTAGATCAAAAATGCACCAGAGGACCAAGATAAAATAGGTTTTACTTGTGCCTGGGGTACATTCTATTGGAATGTTATGCGCTTCGGTTTAAGGAATGTTGGGGCTACTTATCAAAGAGCTATTACTACAATATTTCATGACATGATGCATAGGATAATGGAGGACTACGTGGATGAAACACTTGCCAAAAGTATGGATAGAAAGACACATCTCACTGATCTAGGTCCTATACTAGATCATATGGAGAAATTTAGGCTGCATCTAAATGCTAAGAAATGTGCATTTGGGGTTACTTCAGGAAAGTTACTTGGCTATATCATCTCTGCAAAAGGAATTGAGGTGGATCCGGCAAAGGTACAAGCTATAATGGAAATTCCACCACCCCGTAACATAAAACAAATTAGAGGTCTCCAAGGTTGGCTCCAATCTATCAGATGATTCATCTCACAATTAGCTGACAAGTCACAACCTTTCACCAAAAATTTGCATAAAGGTGTGACTTATGACTGGAACAAAGAGTGTGAACAAGGATTGTAATAGATTAAACAATATTTACCCAATCCACCCATACTGATTCCTCCCATTCAGGGGAAGCCTTTGATCTTATATATCTCAGCAATAGAAACATCCTTGGGTGCTCTCTTGGCCCAAGAAGATCCAAATCATAAAGAAAGAACCATTTACTACATCAGCAGAACATTGGTCTCTTACAAAATGAATTATTGAGTAATTGAGAAGGCTTGCTTAGCAGTAGTGTTTTCTTCCCAGAAGCTATGACACTACATGTTGGCTCACACTACGAGGTTAATTGCAAAGATCAATCCATTGAAATACTTACTCAGTAAAGCTACCCTCACAGGTAGACTAGCTGAATGGGTCATGCTCCTTAGTGAGTTTGATATTGTATATGTTGAGAGAAAAGCTATCAAAGGATAGGCGATTGCGGGTCAATTGGTTGAAGCACCTCTTACAGATGGAATTCGTAGGTGATTTTATTATGCTTCTCACGCATCAGACATGGACAATGTTCTTTGATGGCTCATTCACCCAACAGGGGTCAGGAGTTGGAATTTTGTTTATCACACCTCAGTGGTACTCCTTACCAAAGACATACAAAATGATGTTTCCTTGTACCAATAATACCACTAAGTATGAAGCTTTGATCAATGGACTCAAGATCTCTATTGAATAGCGAGTGGATGAACTAAAAGTCTTTGGAGACTCACAACTGGTTATCAATCAAGTTAACAACACTTATCAAACCAAAGATGAAAATTTGGTACCCTATAAAAAGATGGTTGACAGCCTTAAGAATTACTTTGCACATGTCACTTTTTAGCAAATTCCCTGGATGGATAATAAAGCGGCTAATGCTATGGCTACTCTGGCCTCTATGTTACAAATAGAAAGGGAAGTTTGAGCCAAACTGGCTTAGTCCCTATATTATTACTATAGTATTTGGGTCTGGCACTTATAAGCTCTCCACTACATAAGGTTAACCACTCAAAGAGCCTATCAATGCTCTTCACCTAAAGAAATTCTACAGTTGAGATATCTTCTGCATGCTCATGTACATACTTTATTTTTGAGAAAATCCTAAAAATTGAAAAATGTCTTGAAAAAATGATCATCTTAGTGAAAACCTGGCAAACAGGCACTTTGATGTATCTATTATCCTGGTGAAAACCTGGTAAACAGGTGCCTTGATAATAGAAAAAAAAATGAAAAAATAAAAAATAAAAATTGAAAAATTGAAAAATTGAAAATACAAAAAAAAAGAGAAAAATGTGTCATTGATGAAAACCTGGTAAACACGCATCATGGTAGAAAAAATAGAATTTCTACCAAGATGGTGAAAACCTGGTAAACAGGCACCTCTTGTTTTGCAATGCTTTATCTGTCGCAGCATATCTTGGCTTTCTCGTAGTTGCTTTTTTGCTTTCCTGCTTTAGTTTGCTTTCTTGCTTTAGTTTGCTTTCCTGCTTTAGTGTGCTCATGCTTTTGCTTTCCATCATCTTTGAGATTTTGCTTGACCTCACATGGATTAAAATTGGTCACACTTGGGGGCATGTCCCTGGTCTAGGGGGCATTGTCTTATCTTTTGGAGTCTTTCTCCTCTTGCATCGGTCACTAGTGAATCTCACTACGTCTGCCTACCGATGCCTCATAGCACTTCATCTCTTCTTGAGACTCTCTTTTGCATCAGTCACCAGTGGTTCTCACTGCGTCTTCCTGCTGATCCTTCGATCTCATTATCGATCTTTTTTCTTGAGAATCTCTTGCGATAGTCACCAGTGGTTCTCACTGAGTCTGCTTACTGCCGCTACATTGCTGAGATTTCTCCCATCATTTTAATATCTATTTGTTTAGCTTCGATCCATTCATCACTTGGGGGCATGGTTCCCCACTTTGATCGCTCTTTGGTTTACACTTGAGTTAGTCATCTTGTCAACAAGACAACTCGCTACTGGCACAAATTGTGTTTTTCAACACCTTAATCAAACAATGTTTTTAAACACTCTCTTTGGACACATCTATATTTTTCAACACACTTTAGATATCTCATGACGTAAACATCTCTTGATAGCAATCAAACACATTACACTCACAATCACAATGGTTTTTTTCAACACCTTAAACATAGACACATTCATAAGCCTTGAACATGCTGAGATATGATTAACTCTTTCTTAGTATGTTGTATGTTCTTATGAATTTCATTGATATTTTCTTTGTCTACTGCTTGTTGGTGTGGTTTTGATGATCTGGCAATGTCAAATAAATAGGGTGTATGTGATAAGAGCTTCTACATTAAGGTGGAAAAGCCTCACATCCCTTGATCTTGTTTATTTGTATGCCAAAGGGAGGTCAAAATTATCTCCTTGACTGTTATTATTATGTTTGTTTACTTGTGAGTTGTTACTATATCAAGCTGGAAACAATGTTCAGATCACCTTGGCTTTTGTGCCTTGGTGCTTATGTTCATTTCCTATATTTTATTTGATGAAAGTCATATTCATATTCTTATGGTCGCAGTGGTGCCAGTAAGGATTGTATTGACTCCGATGATCCAAAAGCAACCGATGATGATAAATATGATGAATCCAACAACCAAAGTCCTAGGATTGCATTTAGCTTAGGCTTGCATTTGCATCGTAGGCTTTCATTCACATTTTAGGCTTGCATCATGGTAGTTTGGTGCTCTCTTCATTATTTTCTCATTCTTCAAAGGTCCTCATCTTTCATCATGGTTTCTTCTCGACTTCACGAGTGTCTGGTGGGTATGTGCAAGATCATGGGGGGCCAAAAAGTGGCGATGTGAAAAAAATCCACTTTTCACTCGTTCAAAAGTGCATGAAAGCACTTGTTGAATTTTTAGTAGGCCTAGGTATCAGTACACCTGGGCCAATCTGATAGCAAAGCACAAGCCTAATCGGGTACATGATTTTTTTGTGTACCTGAAAAGATCGGGTACCCGAAACCTGTAGCATAAATAAAAAACCCGCGAGCGGCTTTCCTCATTTCTCGCATCACTTTAGGATTCCAAAATGGCTAGAAATATCATATACATGATTTTTTCGGGTACCTGATTGCTCCAACAACAAATTCAACTCCACTGTTTATCCGGTAAGTAAATTCTTGTTATGTCTAGATTGATTTTTTTCATTTTCATGTTAAATGTATTTTTTTGGTAAAAAAGGGGTTTTGTATTGATTTTTTTAATAATATATGAAATCAATTTGAAATTTATATTTTTTTTATTATTTAATCAGGCATGGCTGACAACAATGAAGATAATAACCCTCCCCTGCCAAATAATGATCCCCAAGACAATCCAGAACTGCTTCAAAACCCTCAATCTTTAGAGGATTTGATACAAGAGAATATGAACACTATACGAGGCTTCAAAAACACATATAAGAATATACCTACCTTAGCTCCTATGCTTTCCACCCTAAATACCATTGTT
>MU223708.1:2404229-2414831 GCA_018584345.1 Thuja plicata | reverse complement strand
CATTGCTCATTTCTTTTTACCTCTTAATCTCTACCGTCCATTGCTCTTTAAAAGGAAACCTCTCCTTCTCATTTGGATAATCAAGATATACACTTTTATGCTATTGTTATGCTGCAGGTTTGGAGAGAAATTTTGAAGGAGAGTTTGAGCATTTGAGCTTGAACCATGCAACTTATTTTTCTTGTCTTCTTCTCTCATGCATCCATGGCAATCCATTTAGAGTAGATTCATGTTAATTTAGATTCATATTTCCTTTCATAGATTAATCTTGCATTTGTCCTTCATAGATTAGTTTGCATATTTCCTTTCATGCATTGTTATCATATATATTAGTTTCCTTTCATGCATTGTTATCATATAGAGTAGTTTTCATTTTTATTTGTAATGCATATTTGTTGATCATGGAGACTAGAATTCTTTCTCTTCCTCTTTGAATCTCTCATTTTATGGTGTACTTGCATGGGCATAACTAGGTCTAAACTGAGCGCCTTCATAACAAACCCTTGCACTCCGTGAATAGGGAGCTATAAGTCACCATTTGAGACCTCATTCTTGATTAATCTTGAATATAATGACTCATATAAGTGTGACTACTTTTTAGCACACAGGTACCCCGTAAGTGTGCGGGTAATATTTGAATTGATTTGCTTTCTAGTTTGTCTCATACTTTCCAATAATGGAAAATCCATTTTCATTCAAAGTGCTAACAATCATAATTAATATTAATAAAAACCTCCTTCCCATGGATTTGGTCATAAGTAACAAAATCCAAAGCGTCACGTGGGAGGTCATCTCCATTGAGCCAGCGTGTGTGCTTTTCACTTCACACTTCCCAATTGAAAAACTAGTCAGCAACTTGGCTACCTTCTCTAAACACATGGGATAAATGGACCTTGTTAAAGTTGTTCAAAAGAGAGTGGGTTTCCTCAAACATATTAGCAATATTCCACAATGGCAGATGTTTCAAATTAAGATAGTTGATTATGTTGCAAGAATCCCCTTCTAACCAGAGGATTTTTATTCCCAAGTCATGAACCAACTTAGTCACTTGGAGAGAAACATTCACTTCTGTGTAGTGATTGGTTTGTGTTCCCAAAGGTATACTGACAGCAACAATGTCTTGGCCATAGAAATTGTGAATTACACCACCACTTCCCATCTTCCCAGGATTGCCCTTGGCTGTCCCATCAAAGTTGTATTTTACCCATCCTTCTGGAGGAAAGTGCTAGGTACAGTGATGTCTTTTATCAATTGTCTTTAAGGGAATAGAAACATCATCAGCACCTACAAAAGGTTTAGAATTCCCACAAATAACATAGTTTTCCAAGAGAGCATGGTGTATCTTTTCAAATAGAATTTTGGGAATGACACTATAGTGCCTAAAGATGTGGTTCTTGTGCTCCTTCCAAATGCCCCAACAGAAGTGAGGAAGCACCCATGACCACAATTTGTGAAATATGTATTTTTGAAGGGCAAGGTCCAATGGACAAAGAGGTCCTTAATAGAGAACGAGAAGCACCACTTCAATCCAAAAAGAGACAGGAAGAACTGCCAGACTGACCACACATAAGATAGTGGATAAAGATGTGGAGAATTAGTTAAGGTGGTCAGACACAGGAGTTTTATTATTCTAAAAAATTCATGGTAGAAAAATAATAATTAATTATTTATTTGGGAAAAAATTACCCAAAAAGTGTATCACATCAAGGCATGAGTCTACTACTTATATCTATAATCTTTTGAAAAGATATCATCATTTTATTGTGATTAAGGTGGTCAAACATACACTTACTTTTTATCTTTTTCCTAAAAAAATATTGTACTACTGCATTGACATCTAAAATTTTCAACAATTAGATTGTTTTTTTTTTCAGAAAAAGGCTATTAGTTTAGAAACGACACTCAATTTCCTACAAATTCTATTCTTACAACTTTTTCACATAAGGTTTAAAATATCTCCAAATTTTTACATCAAGTTCACTAACCCTGATTTTTTGATTTTTTATTGCCACTTAAGGCCATAGCTTGGTATACCATGATCCTGCACATACCCATAGATGAGATATCATTGATTATAATAACTGATAGATATATGTTTCTATTGTATATATTGTAGACATGTGATTGTTATGCATGACAAGATAGGAGATCATAAATAAGGGGAACATGTGGTTATATATATGTACCTCAAATAAAACTCAACTTATGGCTCTAAAAAGAAGTCAATTTGTGAAATAAAAAGGTCCATAAGGAAAGAACTCTAATCTTGGATGTAAAAACTATTCATGAGGAACTCTAGTATGTATGTTATGTCCATATTAAAGTTAAAACAATTTTCATAAAAAATGGTAAATTATCCATTTAGGCATCTTGGTATAGCTGTTAAAGGTGTCATAGAGAGAAACATATACAAGTTGTGTGCAATAATTTCATAATAGGTACTGGTAGTATAAAATGTGAAATATCTATTTGATCCTTCAGTATCATATATTTGGACATGTAAAAGTACATTAAATTAAATAATAAAAATATAAATATTCGAGGACTAATCTACATATACTAATCTCTATGAGGAATTTTTAGGGTTATAATTTGGGAAAGAAAAATTAATTTTATTTTTCAAATCGAGGAGAAACAAGAGAAAAAGGGGAAAATAGAGCATATATATTTTTGAGCTATTATTGATGACTTCTCCCTGAAATTTTTTTTAATTATTAAATCTATATATTGGAAATATTTAGGATGTTCAAAATATGTGGTAAGAAACATTCATAAAACACTTTAAAATAGTAAATATTTGATAATGGGAGTGATTATATCGATAAGGCATTCAAAACATTTGTTGTGACTATAATGTTAGAGTACATTGCGCCTTATGCATAATAAAATGGTGTTGCAAAAGGAAAGGAAATATATCTTGTTGATATTGCAATATATGCAAACTCAAGATTAGTAGGTTGTATGATTCCTTTTGGGTTGAATCAATTTCTCTAATTATATATATTTAAAATTTATTTCCTTTGTATGTTGACATTTTAATAATCATGCCCTGGAAGAAAACCCGAGTTACATGGATCCAATAATATTTGGTACCATATGATATACACTTACCAAATGAAGGAAAGGAAATTAGACAACAAGAGAAAGACATAATGATTTTCTCTACCTTGGATTGAAATTCATGTAGGTTTTATTATCACATATCATGAACTTCTAATAAGAAAATATGTTAAAGACTCAATTTTGAATAAATTAATTGAATAGGAGACATGATAGCTACAAAATAAGAGTTTTTGAATGTGATTGCAATGAATAACTTGAGCATGATGATTATACTTTAGAAAGAATAATAAGAGTATTAGAAATAGTATCCATACAAAAAAAAAAAAAAAATTTACAAGAACAACCATATTTTAGAAGGGTAGTAAGAACAAGGAAGTCGACATAAAAGGCACACAAATCATATTCTCTACATGTATAATCCAATGAACAAATTATACAAAAAGTAATTAAGAATGGTCATACATCATATTTTAGGCTTGTATATATGTTGAATATTAATAGATAAAAAATGCGCCTGGTAACTCAAAAATCATCACCTAAGAGAAATGTGATTGGACACAAGTGAATATTCAAAATGATTTATTATTCACATGGATTATAAATAAATAAAAAATAATAATAGAAAAAGGATACACCCAAGCATAAATTTTGGAATTTCATGTTGCAAGTACATATTATCAAAATAGAATTCATCATGTTTTTCTTAGTGGTTGCATCATACTTTAATCTTCATGTGCATCAAGTAGTTAAAAAATGACAACAAAATTAAAATGGGATTTTAAATGATGAGATTAAAAATGTTGTATAGGAGAAGGACAATAATAATTAGTTTACAAAATAAATTTCATGTTCTTGAATAAACTAAAATAATCCTCAAGTTCTTGGTATGAATGGTTTGATGGAATTTCTTATAAAATGAAGGACATGTTCATAGAAATTAGGATTCAAATATTTATATTAAACATATTAGTTATTGATAAGTAGGAGATAATTTCTTCGACAACTCAAATTGTCATATTACTATTAGGATTCAATTATGTAGCTTTTGATTCAAACTCATTGACCCATGTTTCATAAGTAGTGGTTGACAAGAACCCATCTCACATGAGAATTAATGGAACACTTAGCAACCATTGCATCTAGGTGATACTCATAAAAGGTGAAGCACTGAGACTTCCTGAGAGGTCACCCATCTCAATGCACCTCTACCTCAAGAATGCTTAACCATGGAGGAAAATTCGTTGTTAAGCATGCTTGAGATGGAGTAGTATTGGGATGGGTGACCTCCTGAGAAGTCTTGGTGCTGCACCTTTTTAAGCATCACCTAGATGCAATGAGTGCTGAGTATTCTATTCATTCTCATGAGAGATGGGTTCGTGTGAACTAGTACATGCAAACATATACATGTTTATTATTTTTATATAATTTAATTTTTTTAAGAGTTGAATTCATTATTACCTAAATTATTTAATTAATTTTTCTTTTAGTGCTTTTAATATAATTTTGGATTCTTCATGAATTTTTTGAATTTTGAATGAATAGAAGTTTTCTTGCACCTATTTTTTTAAATACCTCACAATTTGAATTTTTCATTCAGGTTTATTATTCAACTTTGAAATAATTTGAAATACATATATTTAAGTATTTTTTGAAGAGAATTAATTATATGAAGAGGAAAATTTCTTTTATTGACTAATCTTATGGATTATTATGAATTAGACCTTGTACTGCAATGCTAAAAATACTCAAGGATAAAATTTAATAAAAATAACTAATATTTTTGTATGATAATAAATGTGATATCTAATAGCCATGTATCATGTGTGTGTACATAACTATTTTCATCACACAAAATTGTATCAATATTGAAAATTTGACACTTAGAGAGGAGATATATAGATAAATGGATAAGGACATATAAACATCTCTTTTGTGGAAAGGAAGCTCATATTTTCATGTGACAAACCCACATCATGGAAAGAAAACTAAGGAAAAAACAAGACACAATGTGTAACATCAAAAGAGTGACATTTTTCACATGTTCATTTATTCAACTAACTAGATGAAAGTAAGGGGAATGACCATTCCATCCCAAACCATTTAAGGAAGAAAATAAGTATAAGTGATAATCAATTCCCAAATAGCATGCTAAATATTATAAGTAGCACCAAGCACCATGCTAATCTTATTTGTCTTTATCCATATTTAAGGTTGTCAAAGTTTTCACTAGATCCTTTTCTGAGATCTTTATAACTTATTTTACATTTCCTTTCTCAATCTACCAACCGTATCTTCTATGTTTTTAAGATTACTTTGGAAAACCCTTTTAATAAAAAGCCTAATCTCTAATATGTTTAACTCCTTGATTCTTATACTATCTATTTCTTGACTCCAAAATTCTTAGTCATGGATATATAAATCTACATATAGAGGGGATTGCATTAATAAACTTTTAATATTTAAAAATAAAGGTATTTGTAATATACTAAGAGGAAATTTCCAAAGAGATTTGTACAAAGTTATCTTCAAATTTAGTTCGTCTTTCTTAATCATAACACCTTCCTTTCTCAACTTCCATAGGTTTGACAGTTTTTCCAAATATTTGTTGTCTTTCTCTGTATTTAAGATTCCTAAAGCTTCCATTAGATCCTTTTTTCAACTCTCTAAAATTATTTTTTCAAGTACTATATATATTTTTGAGGCACTCCTCCACCACCATCCTACCACTGTCTCCCCACCAGCCCTAATATTAGTTACCCCATACCCTCACCCCCAAAATCTACCACCTAGTCCCTACATCAGGAAACTTCGTGGAACACTGCAAATACCTATTTTTTATCATTTAAATTTATTGCATTTTTATAATTTTTTCATCAACCTAGCTCTTATTATCGAGATTAAGTATGATGAATTATCTAAAGTAATTCAATCTGTCTTTCTTTGCAACTAAATATTTTGGACATTTATGTTTCAAAATGTAATTATCCTTGTTAAATGCAATTGAATTTCATGTTTTCTATTTCTTCTTTGAATACAATCTAACTTAGATTTTGACTTTTATTCGCTTAAAATTTGAGCCTAATTTTCTTTAAAATAATATTGATTCAATCTTGTAATAGAAAATAAATAACAATAGTTGTCAAAATAGATTTTCTTGACAATTTCAAAATTTAGGCTATTGTGAGCCTAGTTTATTTTCTCCATTGAAGCATGGTAGAGGAGCATGCAATGATTTTAGAAGTATTACACTTGTAGCCCAAGGAAATGATAATAAAATTATTTGGAAATGTGTGTTATGATTTCATTTAGGATTTATCTACTTGAATTTCATTCAAAGGCATGTGGAGTCAATAGAATTGCAGCACTTGATATTGGCTGAAAAATATTATACAAACTCTAGTTTTTCTGAAGTTTTTTCAAAAGCATGTGGAGTCAATGCAATTGTGGCACATAGTATTGATTAAAAAAATATTATACCAACTCTAATTTTGTGAAGCTTATACAAAAGCATGTGTAGCAAATAGAACTTTGGCACTCAATATCAATTGAAAAATATTATACCAACTCTTCTTTCTATCTATAAATCTAGACTCTTTTAGGAAGAGTGAACATACTATTACTTACAATGGAAAGCCAACTAAGTAAATGATGCAAGGTTGCCTAATGATCACGTTTTCAATATATTGAAATGAAAACATTATTATTAATGTTTATGAATAATAATGAATCATGTTGAAATTAAATATAAAGTCTATTATAATATGTACATACAAGTCTTCAGATATGCATTATACAAAAAGTTAGAAAATTAAAGTTAAATTTAAAATCTAAAATTAAACTAATTGACATCAAAATAAAAATAAAGCTAACAAAATGTCTTTCTTGTGTTATATAACTTCTGAAGTTTTGAGGCATTGTAATGCATGTCATCACATGTAAATAGTGCTAAATTTTTTTTTTTAAATTACAATTTACAAAAGAAAAATTTATGAATACAAATAGATATAAGCCAATATATATTAAAAAAAACAAAATACAAGACATATGCTAGATGTGGTCTTCCTTCTCACAGGAGGAGCCTCGCATATAAACATGCTGTTAGAATTGATGAAGTGACCTGATTTCTTGGAGTGACAAATGCTTCTCCCAAAAACAAATTAGAAAACATAAAAGCAATCATGTCTTGTATCTCACACTTCCCACTTCCCCTTTATTTGGTTTGAATTTCTGAACGAATAAGTAAGTGCAATGCTTCCATCCATTCTTTTCAATACATATATTTCCACTACAACATAACACGCATAGTTTCCTTCAGTTACAGTGCCTTTAAACGATTTCTTCACCCTTACATCTCCTCCTCCATGTTTTAGTCCATACCTATCTTGATCTGCCCTCATTTTGGCAATGATGGGCCAGCTAAGTTTCACACCTGTAGCCTGTTGCGATTGTCTGCACAAACCTTTACAGATAACACTTCCATCATTATATCTAATTTCCTCAGTTACCTCTTCTCCAAACAATAGCACTTCTGCTACTGTAAAGGCTTTTTCCACATCAACATCTTTTCCTGTCATGCATTAAGTAGAATATATCTCTTCCCAAAACTTTTCTAGAACCATCTTGTAGAAAGGACACTTCATGAGCTGGATCTTAGGATCCCGCAATTTGGTACCCAATTCATTGATAAATATAAACGGGCAGTACCACTACCCAACAATAACAATAGGGGACCTTGTCTGTAACAAAGAGAAATCAAAGGCGGGAAGTTGTGATCTCAGGTCAGTATTTTCCCCTTTGACATGAGCGAGTCCGCCATGATAACCACGCATGTCTTTGACTGCAGCAGTCCAATCCTTCATACGCAGGAATCTAGGAGGGAAACCATCAGAAGCTATACACTTCGATGTGAATATATGCTTCTTCGAGGAGATCATCAGCATACGTTGATATGGATTAATGGGTTGCAAAGATCTGGGATGAATGTCTTTCACACTTCTAGAAACTGAAAAACAAGTTATCTCCATTACTTCTTCAGTAGAGCATGTTTCCACTAATCTGTCCACACCATCAACATACAATTAACTATTCACTCATATGATTGCTTAACACCCAAAAAGTCAGATTTGGTGCATTATTATAATGTGAGAATGCTAAATGAGGACATAGCTTTCAATATCGTAGCCTGAATATGGTAATCACGAAATATAGCTACTCCAATTGCATATATTGTTAAGATATCTACACAGGGAAACATTTCCCATAATTATACATAAAAGTAGTTATTGACGGATTACCTACAACAAAGAAACTCACTAAATTGATGATATGCCCTTACGCTTTCTTTGTGAAAGATTTAAGGATCTCCATGGAAACACATCCTATTTCTTTTAATGAACATATACATGTTTTCTCATGAATATATGAAATTTTTGTCAAGGATATTGGAGATCTTATTTATAAGGAGGCTGCATATAAGGCTTAAATTTGATAATCAATCTTATTTGACAAGCAATTCTTCTATAATAATTGTCAAATCAAAACTGTCCTTCAGACATTAAATTTTATTTTGATAATGTGTTTAAAATTAATAGTAAAATCTTAATTATTAATATTTAAAATCAAATTTAAGCCTAACATGAAGGTTCAATCCTGATAAAGACATGCTACAATTTCTTACCCTTTATGCTTGCCGTCAGCTACCACGACGTAGTAGCAATGGGATGAGATGGTTGGCCCAAAACAGGAATGAAATAGACTTGGCTGGGGTCATCCGAGTCGTACTGGATTGTTATGCATTTGCCTTGGGGAAATGGCAGTCCTCGCTGATTGGAGGATCGCTGCCAGCAGGAGTAAGACGTGGTTTCATCATCATCATCAAGTAAGAGATAAGCGGAGTACTCATCAGGCGCTGGGAATACAACCGCACTTCTTCCAGATGCACGGGCCCGCCTGTAGGCCGCCATAGATACTGTGGAATACATTGATAGATCGGATAACAAAAATTATTGTGAGAACACTTTGGTATAGTTTCTGGTTTATATGGTAAAATGCCTTTGATTGTTTACCTGGTCAATTCGTTCTTGAAGCAAAAGAACAAATAACATAGAGGTCCTCGTATATGCCTCATTCTGGCATGTATATTCCATGAGCAATGATTGCCACGTTGCGTATAACTCATTCACATATGACATGCTAATAATTGCATTGTGAAACTTCCACAGCCATACTTCTTCGCATATGCCATGTATAAACACTTCCATCGTTGGCTAAAACGGAGTCCTTTGAAGTGGATCTTTTAAAAGTCACATTTTATAAATCGAAAGCCCTTGTCCCAAAACAAGGCACCTCGAAGGCTAGAAAAATGGATATTAAGATGCTTAAAAATAGAAGCATCATAATAGACCTGGACGATCTTTGGTCGGGAAGAGAGGATTATGTCAAACTTGAACATGAAAAAATGGGACAATAGCCTTGGTGGTTGTCATTCTACCTATTTGATTGGAAAAGACTCCAAAGGGAACATAATTGTAAAAGGCTAAATAAATAAGTGACCCTACGACTGATTGAAAAGGTATGCCCTTAAGAATGAGAATTTTGTGGATGAAGACTAAATAGCCAAGCAGGATGACACGGAGGAAGATACTGGGGAGTGGTATTTTAAATAATGAGTTTGTAGAAGGGAAGAATTATTGGAACAAAGAATGGGCTCTTCTACCAATTTTGAAGAGATCAAAGGTAACCTTGACATCACTAATCAAAAGACCTGAAGATAATAGAAAATAATGGCAAAGTGTCTAATTTGAAGGTTCTAATAGCTGACATGTTCGTAATATTGAAAGATCTTAAAGCTAGGGTTGAAGAGTTTTGTAAATGCAAGATTCGAATAGGAAGTGAGATTAGCACTTTGTGTTATAATAGATGGAATTAGGGTTTGTCTCTGGTTAGAATAAGCTCGGGAGAAAGATTAAGAAGCAACTCGAGAAAGGACAACAACAGATGGAGACCAACTTTGACAAGGACCTAGACAAGGACGAGTGGAAAGACCACCTCGAGAAGCTCTCAAGGAAATAGGGTTTGCTTAGTCGCTTTATGCTATTTTGTTCTTTTTATATCTTTTAAGTTTGATATTTTGTCTAAACTTGTAGCTCTTGGTGCCTTCTTATGATGTATTTACTTAGTTTTAGTTTCAATATGTTATTTTTTTTATATTAGTTTAAATTTAATGGCTTGCGAGCCTACTATGACCCTGATTACCTATACTGGTTTAGGTTTAGTGATAGGTAAAAAGCATGGGTATGTGACAGTTAAGTTTTTTTTCTTTAATGATGCTAATATTTTGCTTTTCAATATGGAAGCATTAGATTGGATTTGTGCGCTAGTGACTATGATGAATCATGTTGTTTTTTTTGTTGGTTGTTATTTTCTTAACTTCCTCTAGGAGGGATTAGGACTATTTCCCTATTAATATAATCAAATAATTTCAGATAACTTTATATATATTAATATTTAAAAATGGTTATATATATATATATATATATA
>MU223708.1:2382595-2393261 GCA_018584345.1 Thuja plicata | reverse complement strand
AATGATTCAATTTTAATAGAAGGTGGACCACATGTATGGTGCATAATAAACCTAATATATATGTTATATATTCCATTCTTTTTATCTTTTGAATAACTTGACACGTCTTTCATATCTATGAAAAATAAAGAAGATTGGGCCTGAACAAAATCCACTCCTGCCTCAACTAGAAGCACAACGTTTAGGACTAAACAATACTACTCTAGATGTATCTCTCTCTGAAGAAGATTTTGCAAGGCAAAAGACTAATGATCCTATGCATGTAGTACATCAAGAGGGATTTCTAGATGTTAACACTACCAGGAACCAACTTCTCTCTTAGACTTGGGATCTACGAAAGAGGTCAATAATTTATAATTTCTAGAAAAATCCCTTTGCAATGCATAGAATTATTGAGTTCATAATGGATAGATGGATAGGAGTAGATAAAATCTTCTACTTAGATGTAGTAAAAGGAGTATTTTTGGTTATTTTTCATGATAGTAAAGATAGAGATGTTATTTTCAAAAACAAGGCTTGGTTTCTTCAGGGGGTAGGGCTCATTATGAATGCTTGGACTTCTAATTTTATAAATGATAATTTTGATACACGATTTGTTCCTTTCTGGGTCAAATTACATGTAATGCTTCTAGAGTATAGGGAGTCTCCTCTCATAGAATATCTAGCCAATCACATTGGGATCTTCCTCAAACATGATATGATTCACTTTTTAATCTTTCTAAGCCTGTAAGAATGTGCTTATTGTTGAACACAACAAGGAGATTTCCATCTAATTTACACCTCAAATATGCCAATGGCAATTGGATTCAACAAATCTTATTTGAGAGTAGACCCAACTCTTGTTACGTGTGTCATTGCTTGCATCATGTTCATTCATATTGCAATGTATCACTACAAGAAGATCACTCTATCCACATTTTCAAGCCTCAAAACTATGATAATCAAGATGAGTGTATTGATCAACCTATGCTTTCAGTTGCTAAACTGAAAAGGCCTCAACAAACTAAATTTTCTTTTTGAAAGATTTTACATTCTTTGTTTGAGTTAAGGATAGTGTTCGTAAGATTGGGATACTTTCCAGAAGTAGCTTTCCTTTTGAGGATATAACCAATATTTTTCCATGTCTAGCTCATCAAGGAAGGTCTATGAGTATCCATATTATGTTCCATTACAACATATTTCAAATACTTAGACACATTTTACCATACTTCCTAACGGATTGACTCTTCTCTAATGGTGACTAAAAATTTCCCAAATGATTCCTTTCATACTAAGATGTCAGAGGAACTTCTTAGAAAAATGGAAAATGACTTTCTCTACTCAGTTACATCACACGTGTTTGATCAGATTACTAATGATGTCTTTGATAAGGAACAAGAGATACCAATCAAAAAGGATCAATTGCTTCAGATGTCACAATCATACAATGAGTTTCTAATGGATGATCAGTCACTTCTCTATGTATGGGACATTTCTTCTCTTGGAAAGGTTCATGAAGACTTTATGCTAGTAGAATCGGAACATGTAGAGGAGTTGAAAGAATCAGAGGAGTTGTCTAAATCTGAGTTTGATTACTCTCAAATCCTCTCAATTTCATAGACTATCTCTTCACATTCCCCCTCCATGTTGCCCACAAAGAAAAGAGGCAGAAAATAGAAAATGGAAAAATTTCAAGGAGGAAATCACAATAGGTATTAATCTACACTCTATGGTAAGGTTTCAGTATCTAAAATCTCTAGCCCAATAAAGATTCTCTCATGGAATGTCAAAGGCATAAACGCCTCTGACAAAAGATCCCAGATAAAACTATAGTTAGACGGATCTGGAGCTTTCATAATTTTTCTTCAAGAAAATAAGACTTCCTAGCAAACCTTTGAATAAATTATTAATAAATGGCCTAAATGGAAAGCATTCCATACTCCAATAAATGAAGCTTCAGGTGGAATAACTCTTTGGGATCGTAAAGTTGTTACAGTTGAAATGGATACTTCTTGCTCGAAGTGGTATGCTCTAAAATGTAAAATCTTTGATGTGACTTGTACACTTGTTAATGCTTATGGACTCTCAGTTATAATTGATAAAAATATTTTGGAATACAATCGCAGACTATATTCAACACACAGCCGAGGATAATATCATTTTAGGTGGCAATTTTAATGCCATTACATCTCTCCAAGAGAATAAATGCAGTATAATCCCACCCCCGAGGACAATATAAGAATTTCAATATTTTATTAATGAAAATGCCTTTCAAGACATCTATCCTTTGGAAGGTCAATTTCCATGGACTAATAGAAGAAATAATTTCTTGCAAATAGAAAACATTCTTGATCAATTTCTAGTTTCAAATAACTAGGTAGCCTAAAACTTCATCTTACAATCAGAAATCCCCCCCTTCATTTGTTCAGATCATTTTGTAATTATCCTGCAACTCATTAAAGGTTCCAACACATTCACACACAAACCTTCCTCTAAATTTGAGAAAATGTGGCTCAGGCATACTTATCAATACTCTCTACTTAAGCAATGGTGGGTATGTGCTCCATTTTCCAAATGAAACTAATATGTTCCAATCTCAAAAGAGATTACAATTCCTCAAATCTCAAATTAAAGAGTGGAACTAAAAATTCTTCAAGAGCATTTTTGTGGAGAAAGAAAATGTCAAAAACTAGTCTTCAGATATCCTTGACCATATTATACATCATGGGATAGATGCAAGCACATTCATGATTCAAAAACAGCTCCAAGAAGAATGGATGGAATTGGGAAAAAGGGAAGAAGTATATTGGAAAAAAAAAAAGTCAAGAGAGCTATGGTTAAGAGAAGAGGACCAAAATATTAAATTATTTCATGCCTCAGATAAAGCAAAGTGAACTGCTCAAATAATGTTCTCAATTCAAAACTGCATTATAGGTGAACAACGTACAAGTGCAACATCTATTCAAGAAGAAGGGGTCCAATTTTATAAAGAACTATTGGATCTCCCACAGTTATATAATGTCCAACATCATCAACTAGAAGAGGAAATCCTTGGAGGATTACCTTCACTTATAGACCAGAAGGATACTGAGAATATTGTGAGACAATTCACACTAGAAGAAGTGCAAAAGGTAGAATTCTCCATGCCTCCAGACAAAGTACTAGGTCCTGATGGGTTCACAACCTTATTCTATCAAAAGTGTTGGTATTTCATTGGATTTGTACTCTTGTTAGTATTGGAGGAGTCTAGAAAAAATATTTCAATTCTGAAAGCCTTTAATGTGACCAATATTGTTGTTATTCCTAAGAATAAAAATCCCAAATTATTTGCATAATTCAGGTCTATTTCATTGTGCAACACAATATATAAAATTATTACCAAGGCAATCTATCTAAGACTCCAACATCTCAAATTACAAAATTCATATCTCCAGAGCATGGTGGCTATATGCCAGGACAAGATACAGTGGAAGGATCTCTAGTTTCTCATGGGGTCTTACATTCTATATACATAACAGAAATCTCATCTTTCATTGTCAAGATTGATATGATGAAAGCATATGACAACGTAAAGTGGACTTTTATTCTTAAAGTTTAAGAAGGTTTGGCTTCTCAAAAAAATGGTGCAAGTGGATAGGGTCGTGCTTATTAGGTGTCTGCTTCTCCATATTAATCAATGATACACCTTCTGGATTCTTCACGGCCACACAAGGGGTGCGAAAAAATGACCCCCCGTCCCCTTTCTTGTTTATCATTATGGAAGAGGCACTTAGTAGAAGTATAAAACATAGTCATAAAATTGGAAGATGGCAAGATATCCATCTTCCAAATACAAACATTTCTGTCACACATAGCCTCTTTGCATATGATACCTTGCTTTACTGTAAAGTCTATTTACAGGAAGCCCAAAATCTCAAATTGATTCTACAAGGATACACAACCATTTCAGGGCAGCAAGTAAATGAGAACAAATCAAAGATTTACATCTTTAATACTAGGAAGAGTATCAAGAGGAGAATTATTCAAACACTTTAGTTCCAAGAGAGTGAATTACCAGGGACATTGAGAGTGAATTACCAGTGACATATCTATGTATACCCATCTTCATGGGATGAAATAAAGTCACATTATAGAATTCAGTATTTGAAAGAATGAAGGCAAGAACAAATTCTTGGAAGACAAGGTGGCTGCCCCTATCTAGAAGGATTCTTCTCATCAGTATAGTCCTAGCAGCTATTCCAAACTACTTTATAGCTGTTCTCAAAGCCCCAAATCAGAACATCAACAAAACTGAAAAACTTATGAGAGACTTTCTTTGGAAAGGTAATATTACTAATGAAAAAAAGATCCCTAAATACTCTCTCTAGATAATTTGGCTCTTGATAAAAAGTTAGGTGGAGCAGGGATGCATCATCTCATTCACAGAAATAAAGCATTTGGAGGGAAACTCATATGGAATATGTTCACCAAGCCATCAATAGTTTGGTGTCAAAGTATGTAGGCTAAGTATCTAGACACCCCACAATCTTCTAGAATATTAACTATTGCAAACCCGCCTAAAGGATCCAAAATGTGGAATTTTATGATGGCTTCTAGAGATTTGGTTACAAATTATATTTCCTAGCAAGTTCATAATGGACAGAGCATACTTTTTTGGAATGACTCTTGGAATGGGTGTGCACTCTTGAGGGATAACATAAGCTTGCAGACAACATTTCCATTTTTTTTGTAACACATGGGGTAATAATCTTGTTGATTATCTTGATACAATTGAAGAATTCATAGGTAAGGTAAATTGGAAGGATCCAGAAAATGTACATGTTCTTTATGATCAAAAGGAGGCCTTCAAGCATATTTTATCTCAGAGAACAGTTTTCATCAACTACAAACATGGTGAGATCTTTTGGGATCCATCTAAGGCTGGTAAATTTTTAGTTAACCAGGGTTATAAGGCTATACAAACAAAGAGCACATGGACAAATAAACCAAAGAGCATATTCATTTTGTTGGGGCAATATGGCTCTACGTAAAGCAGGTAGTTTTGTTCGGCTTGCACTCAGGAAAAGAATTCTTACCTCAGAAAGATTGACTAAACTCGACATTGCTCAGTCATTCAAATGTGTTTTATGTGAAGATGAGCCAACACACTCTAGGATTGCTTCCAAGCATGACCTATATTGCATAAAAATGTTCTTTTTGCTTGTTTATGGAAAATTGCACCTGTTATAATTCATGGGTCAATTTGGTGGGTGAGGAATAAGAGAATCTTCAGAAAAGAGATAAGCACATATCAGAGAGTTTAATAAGTCATTGAAAAATCTATATATGAAGTTGTTAACTCATATGTTAAAAAACAGAAGCAATGCACTTCATTATTCACATCTTGGGATGGCACAGTTTTGAAAAGTTGGTCTTCAATCAGCTTGCCATTTAGGGGAGTTTGCATATGCCACACAAAAAGAAGGTAGACAGGAGCCAAATTAAGCGACATCCACCATCACAAGAATTTTTCAAATTAAATTTTGATGGGGGGTTTCTAGAGGAAACCCAGGGAAGTCGGGGGCTGGATTTTGCATCAGAGATCAATCAGGGTCATTACTTATAGCGAAGGCAGTCTCCCTTCCAGATGTTACGTCGAATAATGTAGCAGACGCCTTTGCACTGCTTAGAGGTCTAGAAGCAGCCAAACAAATGGGTCTTACTAAACTCCTAGTTGAAGGTGATTCATTAGTCATTATAAATGATGGCAAAAAAAGAGTGTGCTTCAGTCAACAAATACTTTATATTCTCAAACAAGCATGGGCCATTTTTAGATCCATTACAGGATTTCCAATTGTCACACACATATCGTGAAGGCAACCAGGTACCAGATTACTTAGGCAATTTGGGAGGAAGTGGAATGGAGGTAGACACGACTTTAGCACATCATAATTCAGAATTATTTCCTGAATTAAATAGGCTACTGTATGATGACGTCAATTGAAATATGGGTACCTTGTCATAATTTTACTTCTGAGGTAGTAGGCTAAAGTGGCTATTGTTATGTAATGCAACTTCTTCTACGACACTTGTAATTATAAAGTTGATGGGCAATAACGTTCAAATCACTTACTCTCCTGCTGATGCCCAAGTGGTAGATATGGTCAGACTGATAGATATCACCTAGGCATAAGGATAAGGGATTTAGTTTCATACTCTCTACATGGCGGTAACAATAAATCTTGTAATCCCATATAGCTGTTGCGATACAGGGAAGGACATGTTTGAAATGGCCTACCAACTCAAGATTCTCACTGGGTCATAGTAATTAAACTTTGAGTGATATTAATGTACTTCATAAGATTTCTACTTTTAAGCCAAAGTTTAAGTTTATCATTTCAAAATGGATGGTCTCCTAATTGACATGTTTTCTAATGATGGAAAATCCCAAATGACATCACAACATTCACTTCAAATGTACGAAAGGAATTGTCATCTCCTACGGCGCCATCATCAGCATAAATGGAACAGGGCTTTCGTTGGAAAGGAAACACGCATGGCACAAGTGAACGCCATTATAACAAATTGGATGGGCAGATTTTTTTCGAACATCTTGTGTTATTAAATGCAGGTTCTGTTTCTTTGGAAAAGGCGTGCTGTTAGCTATTTTCTCCAAAAATTATGTTTGTGTTTTACTGGGCTTCAATGGGGCACTATCATCGTGGGAAGGAGGTTCAGATGGTCTACATAAGTGTGCTGTTAGCTATGGAGGAGTAAATGAAGTTACTATCATGATTTTGCACCATTTTTGTTTGAGGATACCGTTCTGTTTTGAAAGGGCTTTAATACATCTGCCACCTTATATAATTTGTTAAAGTTGGATTGTGCTAATGAACAGGGTTCTCATATTGTTCGAATCCAACCTACGGTATTGTTGCATACTGGTCCATGGCGATTGGATATTGAAGTCTTTTACTAATGCTGCTCGATGCCAAACTATGGCATTGTTGGTCACCGGTCGAGAGTCCTACATGCCGATCGACAAAATCGTTGCATGTTTTAACATAAATTTTGCTGCCATTTGTTTCCAATGTAATATTTGGGAAAGGACCCTTACATTGGCAAGCCATTTTTTGTTCGCTCCTAAAAATGTTGGTTGGGTTTAGAAATTACGAAAATACTTTTTATGCTTCTAGTGTTTATTTGGCTCTTTTAAGCCTGTTTTTTCTCATTATGTAATCTCTATATATATTGAAAAAGAGAAAAAAATAAGTGACCTTACATGATTAATGAAAAGTATACCTTTGAAGATGAGAATTTTGAGGATAAAGAATACAGTGCAAAGGAGGATGACACAACGGAAGGTAGTGGTTAGAATGTTGTTTAAAATAATGAGTTATTGTAAGGGGGATAATTACTGGAACAAAGAATGGGCTCTGAACTACCAATTTTGAAAAGATCAAAGGTAAGATGGACATCACTAATCAAGAGCGCTCCCAAGATGAAGATAACGGTAGAGTGGCTAGCCTGAAGGTTCAAATAGCTGACATGAAGGTAATATTGAAAGATCTTAAGATTAGGGTTGAAGAATTTTTTAAATGCAAGACTTGAATATAAAGGTCATTCAATAAGATTTGATTTCTTTTGGGCTCATTAAAATCTATTCAATTTCATCAGCACATCAAAGATTCATTGACATAAACATATAGTTTAAGTCATTGGCAACGAATAAATTGTATTGTTTATAAAAAACTATTCTAAAATATAAGGAATTAGTTTTTCACAGTCCATGAGATTTAATGCAGTCTTTTAGGATTACAATTTTCAAACATTTTAATCCTAGAAGACTGCATTCAAGCTATTCTTGAAATTAATCTAATTTAAAATTATAAGTTAATTTTAATCAAATTGGCATGTTTTATACAAAATAAAATGTAAAACTACTATTACTTGTTTCATCACTAAACTAAATGATATTGAAATAGGAAACATAAACAAAAATGAAAAAGCAAGTTTAATGGAAAAACTAACAATCCTAAATACATTATTCAACATTCAAGAAGAAGTCTCTCTTATAACACAAACATTATAGATTTCCTGAAACGGCCTAATTTCTTAAATTCTAAACAGATTATATATTTTCATAAATAAAATAGAAAATAAATCCAATTAATTTTTTAAAGAAGATCGCCTATATCTAAGAGCTCAAAAATGAATAGAATCTATGTGAGCTAAATTGAACCTCATCTAAGAGCTCGGTGATACGCCTAAGAGATTGCTAACAACTCACAATCCTCTATCATGGATGTATAAATATACATATAGGGTCTTGCATTAATAGGCTTTTGATATCTAGAACCAAAAGCATTTGTAATAGGTTAAGAGGCTATTTCCAAAGAAACTTGACTAGAATTTTCCTCAAATTTAATTCCTCTTTCTCATTCATAACTTCTTCTTTTCTCAACTTGTGGCTCATTCATAACTTATTCCTTTCTCAGCTTCCACAAATTTGATAATTCTTTTCCAAATTTTCCTTATCTTTCTTCTTATAGAATATTCTCGCAGCTACCATTGGGTCCTTTGTTCAATTCTCTAAAACTAGATTTCAAGTATTATATGTATTTGCAACATTCCCCCACCACCTCCCTACTATTGTCCCCCCACTGGCCCCAAACTTAGTCACCACATACCCTCATCGCAAAATTACAGCCCCTAGTTCCTACATTAGAAAAATTTGTCGAACACTGCAAATACCTATTTTTTATCATTTAAATTTATCATATTTTAATAATTTATTCATCTATCCAACTCTTATTCATCTAGATTAAGTATGATAAATTATTTAAAGTAATTTAATTTAAATAATTTTTCTTTTTTAGAACATACTTAGTTTCTTTACAACTAGATATTTTGGACATTTATGTTTCAAATCTTATTATCATCATAGAATTGAAGTTCATGTTTAATTTTTCTTTTGATGCAATCTAACTTAGTCTTTGACTTTTATTCACTCAAAATTTGATCCTAATATGCTTAAAAAAATATTGATTCAATCTTCCAATAGAAAATAAATAGCAATAGATTAAAAGAAAATAGATTTTCTTGACAATCGGGAAAATTAAGCTATTGTGAGCCTAATTTGTCTTCTGCATTAAAACATGGTAAAGGAGCATGAAATGATTTTAGAAGTATTAAACTCTAGCCCAAGGAAATGATAATGAAACTATTTAAAAATGTGTGTTATGCTTTCATCTATTCGAAACTCACTCAAAAGCATGTGGAGTTAATAGAATTGCACCACTCAATATTGATTAAAAATATTATACCAACTCTAGCTTCTCTGAAGTTTATTCAAAAACACGTGGAGTCAATGCAATTGTGGCACTCAGTATTAATTGAAAAAATATTATACCAAGTCTAATTTTGTGAAGTTTATTCAAAAGCATGTGGAGCAAATAGAATTGCGGCAGTGGTATTGATTGAAAAATATTATACCTACTCTTGATTCTATCTAAAAATGTAAACTATTTTAGGAAGAGTGAACTTACTATTACTTACAATGGAAAGCTATTTAAGCAAATGATTAAAGATTATCTAATGATCACAATTTAAATATATAGAAATGAAAATATTATTATAATCTTTATAATTAATAATGAACAGTGATGAAATTAATTATAAAGTCTATTATAATATGTATATACAAATATTCAGATGTGCATTATACAAAAAGTTATAAAGTTAAAGTTAAATTTATAATTAAACTAATTGACATAAAAATTTGTAATATAAATACTTCTATCATAATGTATTTCTTGTACTATATAAACCTTGAAGTTTCGAGGCATTGTACTTCTTGTTTATCACTTGTAAAAGTGTTCTTTAATTAGATTTAAGATGTAAAGAATATTTAAAAGACATTGAATTACTAACGCCAAAAGATATTTGATTTAATGATAAAATTCATATTCTAGACACTTAAATAATGCTGAATTTAAAAAAAAAATGAAAGAAATCATAATTTACAAAAGAGAAATTTATGAATATAATCCAATATACTTTAATATATATATATATATATTAATCAGATGCTAGATGTGTTCTTCCTTCTCACAAAGGAGACTCGCATATAACCATTCCTATAACCATGCTATAGGAATTGATGAAGTGACATACTTTCTTGGAGTGAAAAATGCATCTCCCCACAAACAAATTAGAATACATGAAAACAATTATGACTTGTTCCTCACACTTCCCACTTTCCCTTTATCTGGTTTGAATTTCTAAATGCATAAGTAAGTGCAATGCTTCCATCCATTCTTTTCAATACATATCTTTCGACTACAACATAACAAGCAAAGTTTCCTTCAGTTCCAGTGCCTTTAAAAGATTTCATCACCCTTACATCTCCTCCTCTATGTTTTACTCCATACCTATCTTGATCTGCCCTCATTTTGGCAATGATGGGCCAGCTAAGTTTCACACCTATAGCCTTTTGCGGTTGTCTGCCCACACCTTTAAACAAAACACTTCCATCATTATATCTAATTTCCTCAGTTACCTCTTCTCCAAACAATAACACTTCTGCTACTGTAAAGGTTTTTTCCACATCAACATCTTTTCCTGTCATACATTGAGTAGAATATATCTGTTCCCAAAACTTTTCTAGAACCATCTTGTAGAAAGGACACTTCATGAGTTGGATCTT
>MU223708.1:2348815-2363328 GCA_018584345.1 Thuja plicata | reverse complement strand
TGACCCCTTTCGACACATTAGAACACTAAAGTGTGTCCCAAGGGGTCGTACGACCCCTTGGGACACACTTGACTATTCTAATGTGTTGCTAGGGGTTACAGAGGGACCTAAGGGGTCCTATTATACTTTCTCAAGCATTAGGACCCCTAGGAACCCTGTGACCCCTTGGAAACCTTTTTGATGCCTTATACTGGTGTAATTAACCTATATATTAATATGTCCTATATAATATATATTATATATACTATACTTGATTTTATTATATATACAACAATATTTTATATATAGTATATAATACATATCATATTGAATATATATATTATATCATAACATATATATATATATATATAATTTATATATATATATATATATAATTTATATATATATATATATATTATAATATAAAATATATATTACATACAATTTAAATATGAAGATATTATGTGATATATTGTAAAATACATAATAATATATAATACATATAAAATAATAAATCATATATGATATATAATGTAATATTTAATATTAATATATATTATATAATATTTAAAATATAATAGATATTATATAATATTTAATATATAAGAGATATTATATAATATTTAATATATATAATATATAATTTTTGATATATAATATATCATATGAAGTATGGAGAAATGGGAGGGAGAAAGGGGTTGAAAATAAATCAAGAGGGAGAAAGGGGAGGGAAAATTTAAAATTTAAAATTCTGCCAGGATTTTCGGGTACCCAAAAATATCGGGTACCTGATTAGGCTCGGTATTGCTTTGTGCACCATACCTACCTGGTCAACTCTTCAAATGTCTCAAAAATGTGTTTTTCCCCTATTTCTCTGAGTTCCAGACTTCGATCATGTAGCTGACGACTTTTTTTCACCTGAATTTGATGAAACGAAAAGGGTATCTTAAGGAGATTATCAGCTTTCTATCGATATAATTGCTGTCAAATTTTGAATTCGATAAGTAACTATTAGTTATTTTCCAATTGAGTTACCTGTAAAGTGTTGATTTATATATTGATTGAAAAATGTCTATAACTTTCAGACGGTATAACATTTTTGAAATCTAAAAAATGCGTCACACTCTATGCTTTGCCTACTATAAGGAAAAAAAAATTTTGAATTTGGTAAAGTTTTCAATGAGTTAAGGTGGTCAAACATACACCTACTTCTTATTTTTTTCCTGAAATGTTTGTACTACTGCATTGAAATCTATACTTTTCACCAATCATATTAACTTTTTTTCAGAAAAGGCCTAGTAGTTTAGAAACTACATTCAATTTTCTACAGATTCTATTCTTACAACTTTTTGATATTAGGTTGATTGCTAGTTCAAATTTTCACATCAAGTTTACTAACCCTGATTTTCTAATTTTTCATTGCCACTTAACGGCATAGTTTGGCCCCTCATGATCTTACACATACCCATATCATGTATACTAGAATATGATTATCTAAACTTAATATAAAGATCTGGATTCCAATGTCTCATGTGTCATCTTGTCTTGTGAGCTATGAATTTTCTGATTCATTAACATAGATTTTATCTGCGTGTATGTACCTATCTTAGATTTTTGATCAAGGATCAAATTAAATGATGCTCTAGTTAGTGCATAGATTCATCTAGCATATGCTAGGATTCTATAAGTAGTATGGGTTTGGTCCATATTTTTATTCATCTCCTATAATCTTTGATGAATATTGATTTCAATATATTATATTTGAGTTAGAGTGTAGCACAATGGATAAAGCACTGATCTAAAACTGACAAATTCTTTATTATTGCATATATAGTTGCATATTGTTTATGTTTTCATACAAAAAAAAATAAAATCCATTATGTCTATATTTGTATAAGTTTGTTGTGAATTCCTATCTCATGCTTCATTTCATGGTTGACGTTCAATGGGTAATTAGCCAATTATCTAGTATCTCCCATCTATGTTGTGTTATTGTGAGATTATTGCTTGATGAATACCATATAAAAATATTTGAAGGTATGATAGGGTATCCCCCCCTTGGTATAGCAGAACCTAAATTTTAGAAGCATTGCATGAGTACTTGTTAGTTAGTCCTTTTCTTGCATGGAGCAGTATTTGGAGTTGGCTTCTCTATAAAATTTGTCAGAAGAAGAAGAGGTTGTTGTGTTTTATTACAACATAAAATGAACCAACAAAATGGTGATTGTGCTGGGGAATTATGAAGAATTAAAGTATAATAAGTGAAGTGAGGTTATTCAAGTTGAGCTAGAATCGTGGCCTTCTTACTTAATTTTACAAGTTAGTTGACCATTGAAGTACAAAGTTATCTAGGCTATTCCCAAGGTGTTGTTTCATTATTGAAAATTTTTTGGGATTTGCTTAGGCTCCTGTTGTTATTATGCTGATTTGTGAAATCTTGTTATAACATGAATTTTATTACTCAAAGCTAGTGTGCATTTTCCCAGCTGGGTGTTGGGTGCCGAATCAAAGAAATCTCTTCATCAGTGCTGAGTTATAAATCATTTTATACACACTATATAAATATCAGCTATAAATGTAATAGATCCAAGATGAAGAATAATCCTGAGGGTAATCTTGAAGCTGAGATTCCATCAACTTCTAGAGTTGGAACTTGGAGGCTGAAGAGAAACACCAGGGTGGAAAATTCCATACCACCTAATTTGAATGAAGATGTACCAGAGATTCATGTGGGTATAGATTTAGGATTGGGTATGTATGGTGACTATTACTCTCAGAGTGAGAGAGATGGAGATAGACCAAGATATGAAAGGAAGGTCATACATAATGATCCCCAAGGACATGAACGAAGGTCAAGAAGAAAAAGCAGAGGTGGTGAGAATATTATTCCCCCTAGTGCTCTGAGCTCTCCCTCATCACATAGGCCATGGGCTCATACTAATAGAAGAGAACCATCGATTATGGAGGAAACTTCAGAATCTGAAATAACTCTCATAGATTCTGAGGAAATTTTTGAAGAAGTTGGTGAACTGGAAAGAAAGATCTAGGAGTATATTGTCTTAAGACAAAGAAGAGAAAGAGAGAAAGAGGAGAAAATCAGACATGCTTAGATCCAATCTAAACAATTGAAAAGGCAACTGCAAGATTTAGAAGCAATAAATGCTACTGTTATACCTGAAAAACTTGAATGTGAACCCATTCTCCAACAATTGTATGACACACAGAAGCCCAAGGACAAAGGTAAACAGAATATGATAGCAATTGAAATAAATGAGCCAGTAAATAAAGGGAATGCAATGGACCCAATGACTAAACTAGATACTGATTTGGAGAGAGCCAAGAGAGAAAGGGAGATCATAGCCAAAGAATTAGAGAAGGCTAAATTGGAAGCCTCTGCACTTAAGATGAAAAAGGAAATTGAATTCCTTAGGAAAACCTCTGGTCCTCCTCCTGTTATTACTAATGCTAAATTGTCTCTAAATTCAAGAATGAATCTACCCCCAACAAATGGTCCTAGAAATGCTACTACATCAAATGTTGCATAATCAAATGTTCAAGGTGCTAGTTCATCTCAAAGAACACCTATCTATACAGAGAGGTATAGGAAATTTATTTTCCTTGGTATTCATGGATATCCAAATGAAATTCCTAAAAAGATTAGAGATAATCTCCCAAAATTTGCTGGTAACAATGTTATAACATGTGAGGAACATTTAAATAATTTTATGGATATGATGGATGATTATTAGATTGGGCATGATGATATAATGATGAAATTATTTGTTCAATCATTAACTGAGGATACCAGGGACTAGTTTTGAGGATTGCCCCATGATTGTATTGGATCTATGGATGAGATGAAAGAATGTTGCAGAGATCAATATGGGGATAAAACCAATGAAGGTTTCATTCTGAATGAGTTAAACAATATAAAGAAGAATTCAAATGAAGAAGTGGTAGAGTTCAACATCAGATTCCAGAGAGAATACACAAGTTTCTTCAAGTGATGAGATTGGATGACAAGGTATGTCTTGATACTTATCTTAACGCTTTTGATGCTAAGATGGATTACCTTTTAAGGGATAAGAACCATAGAAATATTAGAGAAGAATATAAGGTAGCAGTATATATTGAGACAAACAGAAGCGTTTCAAGAAAAGTGGGTAGGAGAGAAGATTGGAAACCAACCAAGTACAATAAGAGAGAATCAGATAAATCTTTGAATACTAAACCAAAAGAAGATGATAGTCTTAAGTTGATTCTAAGTTTCATGAAAGATTTAAAACCTGGAGAAAGTAGTAACAATAGGATTTCACGCAATGATAAGCCTTCCTATAGAAAATTTAATAGACAGCCTAGGATGCAGAATTATCCTTACACTACTCAATGGAAGGATGGGAAACCCATTGTCCCAAAAAAGAAAGATAAATCTGATGAGAAGACCCCTGACCCTCTACACAAAACCACTATGAACATGTGCAATGATAATCCTTGGTGTATGGCTTTCCAGTCCCCTCATAGTCCTGATTATTGTGTTATTGCTACAAGAATTTCTGCAAGTGAGCATCAGGAAAATAATGAAGAGGAAGCATATGATGATAGTGGTTGTGCCATGACTTCCTCACATGTTTGTGATGAAACATATTATCAGCATGATGATTCTGACATACAAGACTGGGAGGTTGATAATATGAGATGTAATGCAGAGGGATGTGATGAGACCCCTATCCTTAGAAGACCATCTGATGAAGAAATTTTTGAAATCATAGCAAACATGGTTGCAAAAGCAAGGGGCAATTATAATTTAAGAAACGTAACAGTTGGAAGTGTAGATGGAAAACCTACCAGTATTTTTATTAAAGATACCACAAATAGTACCAAACAGCCACAAGAAAAAGAAAAATAGGCTGAAGGTGCAAATAAAATCCTTATAAAAAGAGGCAATAAGCCTACTGGTCCAAATGTTTATAAAGAAAGGAAAAAACACCATAAATTTCTATGCCTCCTCACAAAAGGGAGGATAAGAAAAATAAAGGGGATGAATCCAAGCTGGCTTCTAAAGTGGAAGATGGGGATTATATAAATCAAAGATCAGATATGTTCGATATGAAATACACCCTTGTGGATATGGGGCAACTCTTGTCTCAAATAACTGTTAAGGTGCCTCTGTTAGAAATGATGAGGAAAGGAGAGCATAAAGAGAAGGCTTTAACATGGATGAAGGGTGTTAGTTCAACTAAGATTATGGGACCAGAGGCAAGTAAGAAAGTGGTAGACACAAAAAAAACTACATGGGAATCTGATGAGCTTGTGTCAAAGATTTCTCAAATTTATTTGGATACCAACATTGTTGATACTACTGAAGAAACTGTACATCCATTTTTCTTAGCATTGTTGATAAATGGAAAAATGTTAAAAAATTGTATGATTAACTCTGGGCCATCTAATATTGTCATGCCTATAGAAGTTATGAGATCTATGGGATTGAAGTTAGATCCACCACATGGGAGGTTTCAAGCTATGTATTCTAGAGAATTGCCTTTCACTGGCACCATTAAGGCATTGCCTTATAAATTGGTAGCTTTCCCAGGCAAAGTATTAACAATGAGTGTGTTGGTTGTAGATATTCCCCCTCAATATGGAATGTTGTTATCAAGAAAATGGAGTGCATCAATGGGGGGAAGCATTCATTGTAATCTGTCATTTGCCACTTTCAATATTGATGGTGAGAAAATTAAGGTATCAAGGGAGACTAGAACTCGTCATATGATTGAGGAAGAAGATGATAATAACATGAATTGCTTCTTAGATACTGAGATGGGATCATTTCAAGTGCAGGAAAAGAAAGTTGCAAGAAAATTACAACCTACACTGTTGTCTGAAGACAAAACTAATTTATCTAAACAAAGTATGTTATGGGTAATATATTTTGATGGTGCTAGTTCTAGGGAGGGGGTTGGTGCTGGATTTTTGTTGATATCTCCCTCAAGAAGAAATTTGAAATTTTCATTTACACTATTATTTACTTGTACAAACAATGTGGCAGAATATGAATCTCTTTTGATTGGTATGAGACTGGTTGCCAGACATGGAATTAAATGTCTCAGAGTCATTGGAGACTTTGAACTAGTAGTGTCTCAGATTAAGTCTAAGTATGCTTCAAATAATCATAGGTTGAAACAATACATAAATGCAGTCTCGAATGAACTTGAGAACTTTGATGCATTTGGTATTGACTGGATGGACAAAAGCCAAAATATAATGGCAGAATTTCTTGCAAACATAGTTTTGAGGCCATAAGATATTACCTTTGCTAGGATTTCTGAAGTAGAGGTTCAATCTAGGCCCTCAATACCTGATAATGTGGAAAACTGGAAAGTCTTTGATGATGATGTGGACATCGTGAGATTCTTACACTATGAAGTAGAATTTGGAAACAAAGAGATTGATTTCAGTGGGTATCTAGAGACTTTGGATGGAAAAGATATCATTTTAGGCAAGGAAGTGTTAAATCTGAAATCAAATAAAGTACCAAAAGGGCTAGTTGTGCTAGAAAGAGCTTTTGATAATAAGGACAAGCCATTTTCTATAGAAAAATGTAAATAAACCAAAGGATTTGGAAGAAGTAAATGTAGGAACAAGTGATGTTCCTAGAAATTTATTTATTGGAAGAAAGATGTCACCAAAAGTGTGAGAGGACTTGATTCATTTAGTGAGGAAATATAGAAGGGTCTTTGCATAGACATATGATGATCTAAAAGCATACAATGAGGATCTATTTCAACACGTGATTCCTTTGAAAGAGGATGCCAAGCCTTTTAGACAAAAGCAAAGACCCATAAATCCCACACTAAGGCCAAAAATGGAACAAGAATTAATGAAGCTGAAAGATGCAGGGATCATTAAACCCATCAGACTTTCTTCCTGGGTCTCCAATTTAGTTCCTGTTAGGAAGAAGAATGGAGATATCAGACTGTGTCTGGATTTTAGGAACCTAAATATATTATCCCTCAAGGATAACTATGCTCTCCCAAATATGGAAAATATGTTACAAAGGGAGACTGGTTGTGAATTAATGTCCATGATGGATGGATTGTCAGGGTATAACTAGATAATGGTCAAAGAATCAGAGAAGTTTAAGACTGCATTAACTACAACATGGGGGACATATGTTTATAACAGGATGCCTTTTGGCCTAATAAATGTTGGGGCCACATTTTAGAGAGCCATGGATGTTGCTTTCTCAGATTTCCTACAGAAATTCTTGGAGGTCTATCAGGATGACCTTACTGAATATTTTAAAAAGGAGGAACAATAGTGTGAACACTCAGAAAATATTTTTGTAAGAGCTCTTGAATTTGAGATTTCTCTTGATCCCAGGAAATGCACTTTTGGAGTAACAAAAGGTAAGTTATTGGGGCATATTGTTTCAAAGGAAGGGGTTAGAATTGACCCATATAGGGTAGCTTCTACTGACAAGGTTCCACTCCCATGAAATGTCAAAGGTATTCAATCTTTCTTCGGTCAGGTAAACTTTCACATACGTTTTGTCACAAACTTTGCTGAGAAAAGTAGGCCAATTTCCAAAATGCTGAAGAAAGATGAAAATGGAATGGGATGGAGAAGCCACCCAGTCTTTACAAGAAATAAAGAAAGATATCAAGGGTGTCCATGTCTTAAGAACTCCTAACTATTTAAAACCTATGAATATTTTTTCATTTGCATCATGCCATACTATTGTTGTTGTCTTGTTACAAAAAAAAATGAGGAAGGGTTTGAACAGCCTATTGCTTTCTTCAGCAAGTCCTTACAGTATGCAGAACTAAAATATGATATAAATGAGAAGCAAGCTTATGCATTGGTTAAATTTGTTAAAGCCTTTAGATGTTTTTTAATAAGTGCTATGGTAGTTGCTTATGTACCCTCAGCAGTAGTAAAGGACATCTTCACCCAACAAGAGGTGTCAGGTAAAAGATGTAGATGAATCAACAGGATCCAAGAGTTTAACATTGAAATTAAAATCACTAATTTGGTTAGAGGAATGGGATTAGCCAAGTTGATGGATAATACAAACTTGGATGCAAACCATGTCAATGCCCTAGAGGAAGAATAAAGACCTTTTATCTGTAACCTTGACCACTGTGATTGGTATAAGAATATTATTTGTTACTTACAAAGAATGAAGTGTCCACAAGGGATGGATGAGAATAAGAAAAGGACCTTAAAGTTACAATCTATCCATTTTTCCCTGATCAGAGATGAGCTGTGGTGGAGAAATCCTGAAGGGATTTTGCTAAAATGTGTTGATAAGGAACAAGTTAATAACATCTTACAAGAAGTGCATAAAGGAGTATGTGGTGGCCACTATATGGAAAAGACAACTGCACACAAGATTATGAGAGTAGGATTTTGGTGGCCCAGCATTTTCAAAGATGCCCACCAGTTAGTCAAGAAATGTGATGCTTGCCAAAGGTTTTCTGGTAAGTTGAAATTCTCTGGTAATGTGCCTCTAACACCAGTAGAAGTGCAAGCCCCTTTTCAATAGTGGTGTATTGATTTTATTGGGGTAATAAAAACTAAATCCATTGGGGTAAATTCATGAATAACTGTAGCAACTAACTACTTTACTAAGTGGGTTGAAGCAATTCCAACTAAAAGAGCAACCAGTAAAGTAGTAATAGATTTCTTGTTGAAGAACATAATCACCAGGTTTGGGTGTCCAGAAAAAATAATATCAGACAATGCAATGTGTTTTAAGTCTGAGGAGTATATGAATTTTTGTGCTGAATATGGCATTCGGACATCTTAGTCTACACCCTACCACCCACAAGGAAACAGTTAAGCATAGTCAACAAACAAAAGTCTTCTTAAGATCGTTAAGAGAGTCATGGATACAAATAAGAAGGCATGGGACTCAAAGTTAACAATGGCTATTTGGGTAGATAGAGTGACATCTAAAAGGGCCATAGGGTGTGCTCTGTTTTATTTAGTATATGGGATTCAGGCAAGACTACCTCAGAATAACCTAAAGAAAATGTACAAGTTTGCCCAATTATATGATGATGATATTGATAGTGATATGCAGTTGAGAATTGATGACCTGGTTGAATTGGATGAAACCAGGATGGGAGCTTCAGTGATAAATGTTACGCTTCAATTGCAAGAAAAAAACTTATATGATAAAATGGCAATATCAAGACAATTTTGTGTGGGAGATTATGTGTTAATGTGGAACACCAGATTGGAAGATAAAGGTAAACATGGAAAGTTTGAACCAATCTGGCTGGGACCATATATTGTCCATGAGAGGTATGGGAAAAATTCCTATTTATTGAAAGACCTTACTGATAATATTTTAGAATTGCCAGTTCATGGACAATTCTTGAATTTATACTTCTCTTGAAGTCTAATAATCCATGAACAATAGCTTATGTATATAGTGTGTTTCTGCAGTGTGTTGTCTTTGTTTTCTATTGTGTAGGTTGGTTTGTTTCTTTCCGTTGGTTGGTCTACTTCCCTTGAGATTCTAAATTCTTGCAATACCTACATGAGATATTCATCCCTAGAAAGAGCCAATGTTAGGTCTATTTAAAAAAAAATTCCAAGCAATTGAATCCCTGGTCTGCAAGATTTAAGTAAGGTCATGTGTAAATTTTGGAAACCCTTGTTTTGGTCTTCAAGTGTTAAAATTTGTTTCAAACCCTAAGTGTTAGAGAGGTTTCTAGTTTTTTGTTACATTTTTCATCACTTAAAGTATGTGTCTACCCATGTTTTTATTAAATGGGGCCATGTTCAATATTTCCTAAGTCTCTAGCGCTTTAATATTCCCTAAGCTTGAAAGCTTGCAAGTCCTTTATCCATATTTAATCATGTGTCGGGCAAGTTCTTTTTCATCCAATAGTTTGTGCATTCCCTTAAGATGAAGATGATCGAGATCTATGTTTTAATGCATTATACCATGAAGCCACATGTATCTGGCGAGTCCGGCTACAGTTAAAATGCAAGTCATAAGATCATCGTAGATTCTATTTGATCTGGACACCCGCGCTTTACCTTAGGATGAAAGATGAAGGAAGTTAACCTTTGAGGCTTCGTGTGGTAATGACACATGTCCAAGTGGGTCCGAGCATTTTCATAAAGTTGAAGTTAAAAAGAAGACATGTCAGATCTAATCTGAAGGTGGTCTCAAATCCTTATAATAAAGATGCTAATGAAATAACCATTGAGGGAAAGCGTCGTGTTGACACCTAGCGAATAGCAAGCCCAACATCATAATAAAGAATCAGATAAATCAACAGCATTTTCAAATAGATCCAATGGTGGGGGTTAAGCCTCAAAAATTAGATGAAGGGATATTAAGCATTAAGGGAACACGTTGTTGTGATGCATGTCCCACTGGGCAAGTTGAGACCACCGTTGGTAGACAGTTGGTTGACTAAAGACAAGACATGTTAATGAAGATCTAATGGTTGGCATGTTGCCTCAGATCAAAAGTGTTCAAAACATAATATTTGAGGGAACATGTCGTTGTGACATGTGTCCAGGGGATAAATATTATAAAAGACTTGATGTGGCCCGTCTTATGTAGAGAAAAGTTGTCAAGATCAACGGTTATGTTTTAAAATGTTAAAGTAACAATTATAAACCATTGGTTATGAAACTTTGAACTTAGCAGAAGTAATGGAAAATGTGTGCTTTGTCTCAGTTAGAATTCAATGCTTAAAGATTATGGGACTATTATCTAATCAATCATTCAATTTTTATTTTGCATCATTGTCTAAGTTGTGGAGTGGAGCAAAGTTGTAGCGGTAGTATTCAGATTTTCAAGCTATCTACGAAATGGGTAATTTTCTGATACTGGTGTTTCCAAATTTTGAGAAAATTTAAAAAATTCTAGGGTTTTGAGTAAGAAAGTTTTAATGTCAAAGTTGTTTATTGCTAGTATTTAAAACCCTAAATTCAAGATTCCTCACAGAAGAAAGTTTAAATGGAAAATAAACTACAGGGAGAGAAATGTGTGTGATGACCTGTTACAGCAGTTGACTAGGTCAACTAATGATTCAACCAAAATCAAGGAGATAGTTCCCAAAAACCCATGTTTGAAAATTGGTGAGGGTCTGTATGATTTGGGTAAATGGGTTAGAGATGCCAACATAGGTATGAGTGGTCTAGATTTTTTCAAAGTAGTATTGAGCCAAAGAAATGCCTTTTCCCCAAACAGTAATGTATGGCAGTTTGATGTAGGCAAATTAGTGGTACTTGGAGTCTTTATGGATATAGATATGCTTATGCAGATAGCTAATAAGTATGACAACATAGCTAGAGTGGTTAGGGATAAGAGTGGACATGTCATGATCACTGTGACTGTAGAAGAAATCAAAGTTTTTAGGTTGAATGATCAAGATACCCCTATGCATAAGATTGACTTTAGTTAGTTTAAAGAGATCTATCAAGCTCAAATGAACTATCTTAGAGGATAACCAATGAAGGATTTTTTTAACAATGTTGGGGACTTGGTTATGGTAGGGCCAAACACCCAAGAACCTTTTAAACTTGATTACATTACTCCAAAAGCCAGAGGAGTATATAGGGATCTTTGTCAAATCTGTAGGGATGATGAAGAAAATGATATGCCCATCCATTATATGTTTATGATTGTCCAGATCTTGCATCCTCATTTAGCAATAATTTTTTATTTTTCTCCATTCATTTAAAACCTAATTCTTGAGGGTTTGATAAGCATCGAGAACAAAAAATTTGCCAAACCTTTTCCATGGTACTCCCTGTTGATGCACATGTTTTTATTTAAGGGAGAAGATTACTTTGAAGAAGAGATGAACCTGACGAGATTCAAGGAAGATGAAGATATACCTATGTAATTATGGATTGTAGATGTCTTGGGATAATAAAGAAGGAAGTTATATCACATTTGATAGATGTTTTGCTGCCAGACTTAGGGCATTAGTGTTGTCTCTTTATCTTATAATTCTTGTATCACTATTACAACTTTTGAGGCCAAAGGAATATAGTCAAGATTTTAATATAGTACATAATTAGGGTAACATTATTCTTTACCCAGTATCAACAATGTTCAGAGTTTATGGCTTTAGCGGAGTGAAAAATATATTACCTTACAGAGTTCCCATCAAGATGGGATTAGTTGAAACTATAAGGCGGATTGGAGGCTTACAAGAAGAAGCACTATCAGGAAGAGGGAAAGGAACTATTTTCCCCACAATCACAGCTGGCCATCAATTCATCATCACAAAAGGAGGATGGAAACACCCACAGACATATTTGGCCCCTTATGATTTGACTATTGCAATGTCAATGTGTGTTGATCCAAAAGCATTCATCAAGGATATGTTCAGGGAGAAGACAAAATTCTTAGTGTTGAACCATCAGTTCAATTTTCATGAAGATGTAATTAGAAATGAATTTGATCTGATAGAGAAAGAGATCAAAAAGGAAAAATGGCCATCATACAAGAAAAGCCTTGATTTTGTGCAACATTTTCATAAGTTTTATGACCCTCTAAAGGAGTTTCAGCCATGGGCTAAGAAGATTGAGTCCTTAGTGGTGATGTTTTAAGACATCATGAAGGCATTAAACCAAAAAAAGGATATCATTTTACAAACAGAGCTAGAGAGGGCCAGAGCCATTTTGAATAGGATAATTCCTGCTAGAAATGTCCCACCAGGGAAGTATGTGGTAAACCAAAGGAGATGATATAACACAATCTTTCCAAGAGCTGAAAAGACCCTTGATCCAAAAGAGAAAGGGCCATTAGAATCTAGTACTAAATCATTTCCATCCCCCAAAAGGAAAATGGTAGAAGGAGAGCCACAACAACAACATGAAAACATTTATTCTCCTTCCCAATCTCCAATGCATATAGATGAGCAAGCTATAGCAGAGAAATTGTTACAAATGGGAGATGCTGGGAAGATATATGGCACATCCCAAGAGCTGCAAGAAAGGATACCTAAAGATCCAAAACATGTTAAACTGGATTTAACAGTTGCAGAATATGCTGGGAAAGAATTAGACCCACTGACACAACAGGCTACTGACAAGTTTCTCTTTGATGATAATTTTATCAAAGGTAAAGCAATTTTGCAATTCTTATGGAGAATCCATGTCAATGAATTCAAAGATAAATGCCAAAAAAAGAAAGAGGAACAACTTGTAAGGAGAAAAGAAGAAATTGAGAATGAGATAAAATAGGAAATGATATCCAAGTTTGAGAAGGTAACTCCTAAAGAAGGAAGAGAGTTGGTCAAAAAGGAGTGTTAATACTTCCAGAATGAGACATAGCAGATGCTATAGTTTTTATGCTATAAGAAAGGAAACCAAAAGTGTCCATGCTACTAAGGTAGAGTCACAACAAGCATCAAAGGGAGTGAAATTCAGTGAAGGTCATGCAACCCTGGTTATGTGGCAAATAAGAAAGATGAACCATAAGACAACTGGTGGAGATATACCATGCTGAGCATGCAGGTAGCCTACTAGTAAAAATAGTTGCAAACACTTCAGGGATAGAAGCAGCTGGCCTCACCTTGGAATCAGTGAAATTCAACATGAAAGTGGCTGAAAAGTAGGAAGAAGAGATCAAAATCCTAAGAGGAAAATTTGAGACAGTTATGAAGGCTTATAATGATGAAGTAATAAAATATATTGAAAAGGATAAGAAAATTGCTATCCTATAAGGTAAATAAACAATTCAATTCTCTCCTTAAGGAATGATTAAATGATTACATAGGATCCAAATCAGCCCTCTTCATCCAATGCAATTATAACTTATCCTCCTTCTCCCATGCCATCAAGTCCTACAACACAAGAAGACGTGGATTTAGAAAAGGAAAGACTAATTGTTGAGAGGACTAAGTTAGAACAGTCAAGGAAAAAATGGGATGAAGATTGTGCAACTTTTAAAGAAGCAAAGACATGGATACAACATAGGTATGGTGATAAAATACATGCCACTCTCATGCAATGTACCCAGGATTTAAGTCTTGTTGCCATTTATTTGCAAGGAAAGAAGATTATCAGCACAATCGATGAATGTAATGCAGATAAGGATAAGTGGGACCCAATCATGGGAAGATGGAAGGAAAAGAGGGTAGAATTGAAGTTTTTCTATTCTAAGTCCAAAGAGTTAAAAAATGTTAACATTATACTAACTAGTACTTATAAATGCTTTAAATTATTAATGGATTTAGACATAAAAAGGAGCATCATCTTGAGAAAGTTTGAGACTTTGAGGAAGGAATATTCAAAGGATCATTATGAGATGTTTCCTAATGTATTTAAGAAGAATGGTGAAATAAAGAATGAAGCATTGTGGATGAGAAAAATGAATGAGGCATTGGAAACTAGAACCAACAGCATTATTAATTTGGAAAGCACTGTTACCAAAATTTCACACATGCTGATTTTTACTTCAAGTAACTGTTATCAAAACTTCATATTTTAGCATTTTTGCTACAAGGGCAGTTTTGACTAGGAAGTTCATCTTATTGAATGTCATGCAA
>MU223708.1:2308902-2327471 GCA_018584345.1 Thuja plicata | reverse complement strand
TTCTGAAATAATTTTATTTCTATGGTAATTGGCCTCAAAGTGGTATAAAACATGCATTTAATAGACATTTCCAATTGGAAAAGTTAAAAACCTTATCTAACTTAACTATAATGAATCTAGCTAGACCTTTTGTTTGGCCAAAATTAATTTTTAGTTAGAAATACTAAAATTCAGCTGTGTTGATAAGTTGTCCTAAAAGGTGACAGATTATTGTGCTTTTACCCATTATCAGTAAGAAATTATTGCAGAAGAGATCAAGATTATTTCCTTTCCCTCGCTAGTAAAGTTTTAGAAAAGCCCTAACGAAAGTCTTAGCAGACATTTGAAGTTTTCAAGAGCAGTTTGCAGAACAAGATGGCAACGAGAATTGAAAGCTCACTAGTAGTTATTATCAATGACGAGCTAGCACCAAAGTTTAAGTTACCCCCCTTGAAGGTAGCAGAAAAGGATAGCACCAGATCCCTATCATCGTTACCATAGAGGGTAATGTATTAAATACATAAGAAAATTTATTCACAGTGAACTTGTTGAGTTGGGTGATACAGAGATCAAGAAGATTTACTATGATGATTTATGTGGAAAAACCTATTGAAGGATGAGCATAAGCATTTGGAGTTGAAAGGATTAACACACATGGTATTCATGCCCAAATTCTTCAATGAAGATTGGATCAAATATGTTTTGAGCCATGTACATGATAAATTTTTGTGGTTAGATGGAGACAAGCCAGTCGGAATAACAAAGGACCTAATTCATATGGTCACTAGCTTACTAGTAAAAGGAAAATAATGTACCCTACTAGTAAGCAATATGGATGAGCGGAGAAAAATAACTAAAACATCTATGGATGAGTTAGAAATGAGAGTAGACAAGGTCAAGGACTTAGAAACACATTTTGCAAAAATGATCATTGAATACAAATTCTACTAGTCTATTCAACTAAACAACATACTAGGTAGTGTAATGTATGCAGCCTACGAGATAGCCAAATTAGGCAAGAATTGTGATTTATTAGACATGGTGAGAAACTAGCTATTTGCCAACATGAAAAGACTAAAGAGGGATAAAAAATAAGAAGTTAATTTTGGATCACTACTTATTTGTTTATACATTTATGTTAAGAATCTATTTCTTGGAATAGGTCAAGTGAATTGGAGTATAGACAAACCAGTCATTTACCAAATTAATGATTATATTGAGCAATTAGGAGATGAATTTAATAATATTATATGGGGATTTTCAAATAACTTAAAATCAAAATGCAAGAACGCTATTGGATACTCCCGTCGGTAGTAGAGAAGCATAGAGACTATTTATTTTTAGTAGACACTGACACTTGTAGAATCCAACCTGTAGAACCAAGAACATCTTGGGTTCTAGCATTTGGTTATGAGGTTACAAAAAAAGACATAATTGGATGTGTAGAATACATATTGAAACAACCAAAGGATATAATAAACATTAACAAATTTGAAACATATGAGCAAGCTTACAAAAGGATTACATTGGATATCAAGAAGCCTAAGATTCAGAAGAAGAAAGAATAGATGTTAAAGAAGTTGACAGATAAATATGAAAGCAGTGAAGGTGAGAGAAGATCACAACCAGAAGAGATAGAAGAGAAACCACAAGTAAAACCCCTACTAGCTATTCATTGGATTAAGGATAGTGAAGTAGAGGAAGTAGAAGCAAAAATGACCACACCTACAACTATCAGTCAAAGATATTGAGGTCACACAGAAAAGGAAAGTGCCTACAAAGAGGCCATCACAACCTCAAGTATTTGAGAAGAGGACTACGAGAGTTTAGAAGCAGACACCCCCTACTACTTTGAAGAAAAATGATACAGATGAAGAGGATACTGAGTCAGAGAAGGATATCATGACATGAGGAAAAGGATCATGGAGAGAACAATTAAAGATTCCAACGAACCCGATCAAAATAGAAAAATACATAATAGAGATAGGATTATTTGGGAGAATCAATCTGACTGCCTTTTCCAAATTGATAGAGGAAAATAAGAAGTTAATAGAAGGTACTATTTTTCAATATTTTATTAAGTACAACAAATATCCTAGCAATGTGAAGGATAATTTTCCCAAAAAATTATATGATAATTTAGTGACAAGATGGGATTCAGCCTATCACAGAGTTGAAGAACTGAGAGCAAAAATTGAAGAAAATATTACAAAAGTTATTGGAGAATGACGTAGAAGTATACATGGAAAAATATAAGATATATCTTAGAACAAAAATAGTAGCAACTATTATTCTAGCTAATGATAAACCTGTATTGGAATAGGATATAACTGAAGTATGCAAGAAAGTATTGAATGAAGAGCAGAATAAAGCCTATTCAGAAGGAGGAACATGAAATGTTGATGATATATTTGCTATATGTGTGCTTATCATAAATGCACCTAATGCAACCGATATGTCAGCAATGAAAGATGCAATTAATATTGAGGATATTATAGAAGAATTGGAGAATTCAACTAAGCAACGAGATGATTTAGCACAAGTTTCTATTACAAAAGAAGATGATAAAATTACAATAGACAAGAATATAGAAGACCAACCAAGTAATGAATAGGTCATTGTATAGGTAACACAACAAGGAAGTTTACAAGACCCCTTACTAAAAATTACAAAAGAAATATTATAGGAGATGAAGAAGCAAGATGAAGTTTTACATGAGCAAAACTTGATATCAGCTCAGCAACAACATTTGCCTATCGACATGCAACCAACAAATGCTACAAAGGAAACAAGCGTCGAGAAGAAACAAGATACATTAGATATTGGTGATAAGAAACATAAAACTAATGGGAAACATCTAGATGAAGCAAAGAAAGATGAAGCAGAACAAAAGGATGGTGAGAAGAAAGATGGAGAAGATGATGATAACAATAAAGATGGAGATGAAAAGGAGTAGAAATAAACCAAAGGTAAAAGGAAAATAGAAGTGGAAGATGAATAAAATGAAGATGAAAATGAAGATAATGACAATCCTGAGTTTGAGATACTCAAACAGGCTCAAAGAAAATTGAAGAAGAACAAAGACAAAGAAGAATATGCCAGAGTTTTGATTAAGAAGGAAAGATTGGATAAGTAGATAGAAAAGAAACTTGAAAGAAGAGATTTTTTCTTAGAATATTAGATTTGTTTGAAGATCTTATGCCATATGTGACTCTGGATGATGAAAATGATTAGTTTACCAACTAAAAGTTTATATTGACAAAATCAATCAATTTGGAAAAGATTTAGAGGAAAGACTAACCAACAATGCGATGAAGAAACTAGAAGACAACATTATAAAACAATTGTCAACCAAAATTACATTTTTGAAAGTTGAGTTATCAGAAGTTATTGATAATTTGAAGGAAATTTTGAAGAAAGTAGCATCATTATACACAAAATTGTGTAATTTTGTAGAGTTTATAGAGGATATTGAAAATAATATCGATTAAAGGAAATCAAAATGAACTATCACAACATATCGGTAATCTCCAGCCTATAATAAATTTTAAGGACCATTCCGCGAAGCTGAGAGATATTATCTCAAAGGAGAAAGAGATAACAATAGAGAAAGAAAGCCATCATATGAGAATACTATAATTACAAGGTATAATAATGCCACACATTGATATAATTAAGGCTAATGTTACAACAACATAGAAAATAGTTCATGCACCAGAGTTAAGTATCGTTGACAGTCTTGAAGCACTTGCATCAACCATAAATGGACATATGAAAGGATCAAAAGAACTACAGGAAGCATGGGATACAATTTTGAAGAATGCAGGAGACAGGTACAAGTTTATCATGGACAAACTATAAGCATCGTGAATCATTATTGTGCCAATTGCAAATATCATTTGGCATTGCGCACCAAAAAGGGGAAGTATACAATGAACATAGGGGAAGTATAGAGTAAAATGGAAAGTATAGTATAAGAAGTATAGTGATATATCTAAGGGGAGTATATCAGCATATACAGAGTATTGACATATGCCAAAGTTTTTGTCATCAATGCCAAAGGGGAAGATTGTTGGAAATCATTAGCATTATGATGAGTTTTTTCATTGATGTCAAATAGAATAATAATAGATATCAAAATTAATATCAGACAAAAGGAATATTCTTATCGTAATAAGGAGGTCAACTATCAAAAGCCGATGACTATTGGTCATAAGGAAAAATACGCAGTAGCTGACAAGAGGAAGAATAGGAAAATAGTTTATGGGAAGATCAAGATTAAGTTTTGATTAACCCTAAGATAAAACATTAGGAATGAAGGATGAGTTAAGGAGATTAAGAGATAAAAATCTTAAGAAATATGTTATGAAGAGAAGTTGAAACAAAGAAGTTACAATGACAAATTAAGCAACGGAGAAAATCAAAAAGCAGAGAAGAAGTGAGAACAGAGATTTTACATCTTATGAATCATATTATGAAAGTAAACAAGTGTCAAGGACTCAATAATATTTAGTACCCTATGATGTATACACTTTGTATATACCAAATGAAGAGAGCAAAAATAGATAATAAAAGACAAAAAAAATACCTAATAATTTTCTATAGCTTGGACTGAAAGATGTGTTGGCTTTATGATCACATAAAATGAGCTTATAATAAAACATGTGTCAAATGTTTAATTTTAAACAAATCAATTGAATATAGAATATGATAGCTACAAAACTAATGTGTTTTATATAAATGCAATGAAGAACTTGAGCATGAGGGTTCTACTTTTAGAAATATTAATAAAAGCATTACAAGTAGGCATAAAACATATAAAACTTGTACGAGAACAATCATATTTTAGAAGGGTAGTAAAACCAAGGAAACCAATATCAAAGGAATTCAAATCATATTCTCTCCATGTAGAATTCAATGAATAAATTACACAAGTAGCAATTAAAAAATTACACAAAGACACAATGAATGAATTACACAAGAAGTAGTAAAGAATGTGCATCCAACATATTGCACGCTTGTGTAGAAATTGAATATTATTTGATTAAAAATCAAACATGGAAACTCACATGTCTTCACTTGAAAGAAAAGTGATTGGAAACATGTGGATATCCAAAAATATTTATATGAAATATGAATTATAAACAAATAAAAAAATGTTTTATGAAAAGAGGATACACTAAATATTAAGTTTGGATAATCATGTAAATCATATATTGTCAAAATAACATCCGTCATAACTTTTTCTAATAATCACATCACACTAATTTTCATTTGCATCAAGTAACATGAAAAACAACATTCTTAAAGAGAGCTTTTAAATGAGGAAGCTAATATGGAACAACATGAAGGTTTCATGCAAGAGGGACAAGTGTAGTTAGTTTGCAAACTAGAGTTAACACAAACAAACTAAAATAAAATAATGCTAAAGATCATGGTATGAACATTGATGGTAGTTCTTAAAAAATGAAGGATATGTTAGTTTACAAGCATTAAACATATATTAGTTAATTTGTTGTAAATTCAGATGATGATGATATTCTCTAGAAATATTAGACTTGTATAAATTAAACAATTAGTTGAGTTTTATATGACTAGCCTACAATGAAATTTATTAGTTTTGAGATTCATTAGACTCAACATTGCACAATCTATAAATTCAACAATTTCCTAAATTTTAACATTGGACTACTATCAAAATAATTTTAGAAATTGTCAAAAAATTATTAAGAGTTCGATTACTTTTATTGGGAATTCAAAGGAATCTATGAAGCTAATTGGTTGCTATGATGTACATTGGGCACAAAATATTTATGGTTGAACATCAATAACATGATACTTATTCATATTAAGTGGTGCAGTTTTATTGACAATTAAGAAAGCATTAATGATTTCTCTTTCTACTATAGTCTCAAAACACATAGTATGTTATCAAGCTATGAAAAAATTAATATAGCTAAGAAAATTATAAAGTACACACTATCATTTTCTTCATAAGAACGCTAAGGAAAATCTATGCAAATTGAAGAAAATACAATGGAAATGATAGTAGATTATGCATTACGAAGATATGTCAACATAAAGAATTCAATGCTCAATAATTAAACTGTTGAAAGTAAGAAAATAGTTTTACATATTTAAAATTTCTATTTAGAAATAACAATTTTTCATACAAGATAAAAAAAAATTTAAAAAAAAATTTATTATAATATTACAAATAAATGATATATTTCAAATTGTTTTTATTCTAAGGTTAAATTATATGAAAACAAAAGATAAATGTAGAGTAATAACCTATGGGTCTAATTTTTTTATTTATCTATTAATTAGGTCAATTAGTAACTCTTGACTATTCCCTATGAGTTCATCGCTTAATTAACCTAGAAACTTGGAAAGTAATGTTCCAAGACACCAATAAATTTATCTATGAGGTGCACTCGTCACTTCTATAACTAGCATAGAAACTTGAAAAATAATAAGATATTGCAAGGTAGCAATAAGTTTATGTTTGATGTGTCATGGTTATCTTTTGGTTTGTCTAATTTATTTTAATTTTAGAAGATACTTTAACTTGCAATTATGAATTTAATTTATTTTAGATGCTTATATAGTCTAATCTTCAAAATTTTCTGATGAATATATAAAAATTTTGTCTGAATATTGAAGATTTTAAGATCAATATCTACAAGGTAGTCTGCATATAAAACTTAAATTTGATGACCAATCTCTCTAAACATTTTCTCTTTGATAATCATCTAATCAAAGCTATCCTTCAGACATTAAATTTATATGTTTAAAATGGCTAATATAATCTTCTTAAACAAATTATTATATTTAAAAAAACAAGTAAAAAATATATATAACCATCAAATTTAAGGCTAACATAAAGGTTAAATCCTGATAGAAGACATGCTACAATTTCTTACCCCTTATGCTTGCCGTCAGCTGCCACGACGTAGTAGCAATGGGAGGAGATGGGTTGGCCCAAAACAGGAATAAAATACACTCGTACTGGATTGTTATGCATTTGTCTTGGGGAAATGGCAATCCTCGCTGATTGGAGGTTTGCTGCCAGAAGGAGTAAGATGTAGTTTCCTCATCATCATCAAGTAAGAGATAAGCGGAGTACTCATCAGGCGGTGGGAATACAACAGCACTTCTTCCAGATGCACAGGCCCGCCTGTAGGCCGCCATAGATAGTGTCGAATACATTGATTGATCAGATAACAAAAATGATTGTGAGAACACTTTGGTATAGTTTCTGGTTTATATGGTAAAATGTCTTTGGTTGTTTACTCGGTCAATTCGTTCTTGAAGCAAAAGAACAAATACCATAGAGGTCCTTGTCGAGGAAACGTATATCCCTAATTCTGCTATGTATATTCCATGAACAATGATTGCCACAAGGCGTATAACTTATTCATATATGCCATGCTAATAATTGCATTGTGAAACTTCCACACCAACAATATGCCATGTATAAACAATTCCATGATGACACCATGCATACGAACAAAAGGCTGGTTGCCATGTGGAAATTCTAAGAATGCCTAGTTAGTGCAAGAGGGAAACGTCTAAACAGCAAACTAAAAAGCATAGCTTACGAAGGGCGCACTTAGTTTTTTTTCTAATCCAAATTATCCCTATATATCGTGAGGTTTAGTTTGCTGGATAGCGAAGGGTGTGCAAGAGCGTGTGGAACCCGACATGTCAACTTGTCTATAGTACCATTCAAATCACAAGACTACTTGAAATCTAATAATATGATAAACCTCGTCAACACGCCTTATATGCCATGTCAATTCATAATATAATATAGTTAGCACTTGTTCAACGTGATGACATTATTATTTGATTATTCAAGATTTTGATTCTTCTTCTTACGACTCTTTACAGATTGCTAGTCAATGTGCAACCTTGTCAACACTTAGCCCTTGGTGCTGACTATCTCTCAAACTGGGATTCACCACTTGCTCTTTTGACAGTATTTCTAGTATTTGTATTGTCTAGATGTTGGTCCGACGATATAGAAAACATTGTCCTTCAATCTTTCATTCTTCTCGTCATGTTGTGGGTGAGCTATCTACCCACTCTTGATGTGCGTTACTAGCTATTTGGTTAGTGTAATGTTAATCAATGGTTTGTCATTGACCTTGTTGTATTTTAGCCAACACTTTTACTGTCAGTGTGTTGTTAATCTCTTTTGAGGCCTATGGGTTGTAGTTGTGTACCAGATGACACACTTTCTTTGCTCATTTCCTTAAAAAAAAACATGATGATATTATCACTTAAAAAATTCTATGGGGCCAGTAGGGTTTCAAGTTATCTTTGTAACACCTAAATTTCAAAGCGCTCTCATCCAAAATTAAATCAATTTTCATTTTAAAATTGTTGTCTATGTTTAAAACTATGTAGTACTCATATTTTTTGGGATTTGTGTCCTCTTTTTTCTAAATTGTAAATTCATTGTATTATTAAGCAACTCTTATTTTGGAGCTTCTAGAGGTTCATATAGGCTCATATTGTTAGAAATTAATTATTGTTTCAATGTCGACACATCCATTGATTTCACGTGGACTCGTTCAAAGCTACCTGACACCATCCATGCTCACCAATCCATCATAAATTTTTTCGATTAAGGTTAAAGCAATTTTTGAAGGGAACAGTAACCCTGTATAAAAGAAGCTAAAGATAAGCAGGAAACAACATTACAAAAAACAAACGGACAGCAAAAGACAATAGTTGGGGGAAAAAGAAGGAAACATTACAAGCCACTCCTGCACTTACAAACAGCCAAAAAATGAGAACCAAACAAAAAGACAACCAGCCCTAAAAAATAGTCAAGTCTTTTTCTCCATAATCTTAGCAAAGTCTGCCATCACATTTTTATAATTATCGATGGCCTCTCTAAGATCTTTTATTTCTTTTGTGCTACTTGATTTCACCTTTTTTGCACTCGCCCTAGTACGAGTCCCTGGGCCAACAATGTTGGGGTCTATAACAGTATCATCGTCCACTGTGATAGGAGTAGTGTTCCCATCCAGCACAGAGAGAAGTGCCCTTAAGTTGATATCAGTCACCTTCATGCCTTCATAGTTGTTTTTCATCATACGACTGAGAGTATCTTCAATACTCTGAATGTGACTTTTAGTTGTACACTAGCGAAAGTTGACCACTGCATTAATCTTCAATTCAAGTTTCTCCAGCAGTCTTTTATCCGTTTCATCCTCCTAATTATCACTGGTCTTGGTAACCTTATTCACAGGTTCAACCTTTAGAATAGCAATCTTATTCACTCTATCTTGGAGGTCATCATACCTGCCATTGATATCTCTAATTTCATCAAGAAGCGAGGAGTTCAGCTGATAATCCATCTCGGCCCGCTCTTTAACAACCTGCATAAACCTAGGAGGGTCTTGACTTTTCTCTGTCTCATTCTCATGGCTGCCACCAGATTTCTCATTATCTTTTTTATTTTTGTCTTCAATTTTATTACCCTCTAATTTTTCTAGGGAATCTCTAGAAAGCTTACCCTCATTAGACTAAGACTCAGCATAATTCACCAGAATTAAGGTAATGTCAGGATTTTCCTTCTCTTGAGTCTTCAAACTCAACTCATTGTTCTTTTTCTCAGGGGTCTTAGATCTCACTTCACCAAGGGTTTCAGGCTCTTCTAGCATTTTGTTACATTCTTGTCCTTCTGTTTCCATGTACTCAGAACTGCCTTTGTTGTCGCTATCCATCTCCTCGGAGGAGCCAGAGATATTCTTCTCAAGAGAATCAGTATCCTCCCTTGTTCCATACCATTTTCCCTAGAGAGAAACTTGGTTGCTTCACCCTTGTCGCCTCTTTCTGCCTTCCTCTTATCCTCAGTTTCATTATCCATGTTCATACCCTCCTCCTCCGTGAGTAAATTAGCAGGGTCAGCCCCACCAGTAGTAGTTTTACCCTTTCTCTTTTTTACAGGAGTATTACTCTCCTTAGCCATAGGTCTTTTGCCCTTCTTTCCCCTGTTTGAACCTTTGACTTGGGTGTTATCTTGCAACTTAAATTTGGCGTACTCATATATCAAAACAATTAGCCCATCATGGAGAATAGGCTTCTCAACATTTTTTTTTTTTCCATAATGCTATTACCCAATGATTTCAAAAGAAAATAGGGGAAAGAGATTTTCCTATTGTAGCGGAAATGGTTAACCAGCATAACTAGAAGTTATAAACCTTAGTATACCGACCATCGAGGGTATTTAAGTACTGCATAAGAGCTTTAACCACTTTAGCCCAAAAGAGCTTCATATGACATCACAGGACAAAATCCCCCGACTGTTTAACAAGTAAATCTCTTTCCTCCTGGGTCTTAGGGTACATTCTAGCAGCATTTTTAGCCATAACCCCACCTTTATAATATTTCAAACCAGACATTCTAAGACCTGTGATTTAAGAAATGATTTTTTCAGAAACCCAGAAGGTCTTACCACAAAGAGTTACCTTTCCATTGTCCCAGTTGTCCACGAATTCCTTAGAAATATCCTTGTCGTAATCATGGTGTCTCTCCATATACTCTGTGACCCCTCCTTCCTTAAGTCTCTTCCAGACCTCTGCTTCTTTTTTCCATTTGCTGATAGAGGGTTCTTCCTGTTTCAACTTACCTCCCATTTTTCCAAGAAACCAGATAACAAGAAGTCGCACAGAATGAGTTTAATGAGAGTTGTGCAAGTGAATAATGGGGATATGCCACCTTTTTAAAGAAATGATAACACCTCTCACATAAATGTTATGATTATTGCATCTGTTTTCATGCGTGTGAAGCCCAATTTTGAGGCAACTCTGATTACTATCCTTTCTTGTCATCATAATTATGGATATTTCTGGTTTTATAGTGGATTTGATCGTACTTTAGGAGATTTAGGATATCATTTTTTAATCCTTGATTACCTTGCCAATTTCTGATGTCATCGCTGAAAGCACCTTCATTTGCCAGGCTATCTTCCACAAAGTTCAACTCTCTGAAGGCGTGGTTGACATGAGTGACTTCAAAGCCAGCTAGAAAAATATTTATCTGATCAATGATGTGGCTTGTATTCCAGGAAGGAGAGTGAATTTAATTAATACAATTTATTGTATTCATGGAATCCCCTTCCAGCCATAGTTTTGAGCAATTATGTCTTTTAGCTAATTTGCAAACATAGAGGGTCACCATTGCTTCAGCCACGTGACTAGTTTGATAACCAATAGGGTTTGTAGAAGCAGAAACACATATACCTTCAAAATTTCTAACAATACACCCACATCCAGCTATGTTGGGGTTTCCTTTAGCCGGGCCATCAAAATTCACTTTGTGCCATCTAGGAGGAGGGGAGCTCCAGACTACAGACTCACGGGGAGAAGGAGATGTCTTATGCTTAGACACAAAGTTCCATTGCTCAATAACATCCATATTAGATATCCCATACTAAAGTTTTGGTTTTAAATCACAAGAAAATTTAATATTTTCAATAATGCTACTTATAATTTTTGTTCTAATCAAGTAGGGAGTGGAGGTGTTGTTTCTGAATATCCTGTCATTTCTTTCTTTCCAGATCCTCCATATGACATGAGGGGAAGTAAAATCCCAAACAAGTTTTCCCAATTGGTGAGGTATAGTAGATCTCCATTGTTCCAGGAATTCTTTAATTGTATTAGGGAACACCCAGCTCACTTTCCATTGCTGCAACACCACCCTCCAAATGTCCCTAGAGAATTGACAATGGAGAAGAAGGTGAGAAAAGGACTCAACATCTTTCATACATAGATAGCTTCTATTAGGGATCATCCATCCTCTTTTCATCAAGTTCTCTGTAGTGAGGATTTTGTCCTGAGTAAAAAGCCAGAAGAAAAAGTTAATTTTAGGAATCAGGGAGAGATACCAAACCTTTTCCCAGTTGGGCTCCTCATCTGGAGGGGAGATCATCAAATAAGAAGAGGCCACTGAGAATTTTCCATTTGAATTAGGGGCCTAGATAAGTTCCTCTTCACAATTATCTCTAATAACCCAGGGGGTTAGATCTAGGTTAATAATTTTCAGGAGGGGGTCTATAACACTCAGATTGACCCATTTATCATCTCTCCAATAGTCTGCAGCTTTACTCCCAACTCTGAGGGTGAAAATCCCCGCAAATTATGCCATCCTAGGGTATTGGATGAGAGGTTTATCCCTAAACCAAGGATCCTCCCAGAAGTTGATTTTCTGTCCATTGCCCACTTTCCAACGAGCTCCTTTAGCAGCAAGAGCTCTAGCTTTCAAAATTCTATTCCAAATCATAGAGCCCTGAACTGAAATAGGAGAGGAGAGGAAGGATTCAATAGAGGGAGTATCAAAAAGGTATTTAGACTTGAGGATTTTATTCCATCCTTTTTCTTCTCCAAAAGTTCTCTAGCACTGCTTAGCTAGGAGAGAAAGATTAATGTCCTTAATTTTTCTGATGCCAAGGCCCCCAAATTTAAAAGGCTTGCACACTTTCTCCCAAGCCACAAGGTGGATTCTATCTTTTACTTCTATGCCCGACCACAAGAATCTTTTCTAGATCTTCTCAATAATATCAGCAATCTTGGACGGTATTTTGAAGAGGCTCAGTGCATAAACCAGAAGATTTTGAAGAGAGCTCTTGAGCAGAAGGACTTTCCCCGCGTTGCTGAGAAGGGTGCCTTTCCATCTAGCAAGTTTTCTGTTGAACTTATCCACAATAGCATTCCAAAATGATTCTAGAGGTTTTAGGCCCAACGGGAGTCCCAAATAGCTGGAGGGGAATTTTGCAATAGTGTAGCCAAGGATGGTCACCATTCTCTGTTGGCGATCTAGAGGGGTGTTAACAAAAAAGAGGGAGATCTTATCCTAGTTAACTAGCTGACCAGTAGCCAAGGAGTAGGTATCAAGAGCCTTCTTGATAGCTTTAGCTTCTTTAATAGAGGAGGAGCCCATAAGCATAGTATCATCCACGAATTTCTCATGGGAGCTAGGGGACAAGAGGACGAGGGAAGAAGCCCTTGAATCGACCCCTCCAGGACCCCTTTAGAGAACATTCTCCCCAAACTTTCAACCATGATAGAAAAGAGGATGGGGGAAATGGGGTCCCCTTGGTGGAGACCTCTAGAGGGGAAAAAGAGATTAGAAGCTGAGCCATTCACCAGCACCGAGATAGAAGGAGAAGCAATGAGTTGTTGAATAAGTCCAATCACTCTCAAAGAGAAGCCAAAAGTAGTTAGGACTTTGCAAAGGAACTTCCAATCCACTCTATCATAGGCCTTTGAGAGATCCACCTTCATTAGGAACCCATCCTTTTTAGAGACCTCTAGAGAATAAATATTCTCATGGACAGAAATAATAGAATCCAGAATCTAATGACCCGGGACAAAACCATTTTGCTGGGGGGAGATTAAATCTGGGAGAACCTTCAGAATAGGAGTCGTGAGGATATTAGAGATGATCTTATAGAAATTGTTAAAAAACTTGATCGGTCTAAAGCTATCGGCATTATCCGCCCCCTGCCGCTTGGGAATAAGGACAAAAAAAGTAGAAATAACTTCTCTTAAGAGGGAGCCAGACCCAAAGAATTCTTTCACTGCATCTGAAATGTCTTTCTCCACATTGTGCCGAAAATACTAGAAGAAAAAAGGAGGGAAACCATATGGACCAGGAGATTTTTCTCCTTCAAAGAAGAAAATTGCAGCCCTGGTTTCTTTAGTAGATGGAATTTTACTCAACATCATATTATCTTCTCTTGACAAGATACACGGAATGGAATCCAGAAGCAGCTTTTGGCTGTCCTCGGAGAGGTCTGGGTCTGCTTTGAGAAGAGAAGAAAAATAGCCAAATAATTCTTTTTTGATTTCCTCCTCCTTGCTCAGTCTACCTTGAGTCCCATTTAAATACTCTATCCTTTTAGCAGCCTTATGTTTCTGGGCAGTCAAGTGGAAGAAACAGGTATTCTTATCCCCTGAGCGAAGCCAAAGAGCTCTGGACCATTGTGTCCAAAACACCTCCTCCTTAGAAATAATGTTATGATAATCAGCTTGAATTTTTTTTTTCCTTAAATTTGTTCTCCGCAGTCAAGCCCTCCAGTTCAATAATTCTTTGGATCTCTTGGAGATCAGCTTGGACCAAGCTTTTGTTTATAAAAATATCACCAAACTCTTCTTTGTTCCAGACCTTAACTTTGTTCTTTATTCTTTTTAGTTTTTTAACAACTCTATACATAGCAGTACCTTCCCCTTGGACATCTCACCACTCAGCAACATTCTTAGCCAGGTTAGGGTGTTGGGTGATCCCACAAAATTGTGTCCCACTTTTTGGCCAACTTTGACACTGAAATGAACATTCTGAAAAAAAAAATTTGCTTTCGGACATCTATTGTTGTAAAACCATTAAGAATTTGAAGATTATGTTAAATAGTGAATTTTAGCATTTTTTTTCTAGTTTATAAATATATTTTTTTTAAAAAAATTGGAATTTATTTGAATCCATTTTTCCTTCTCCTTCAAAAATTATTTTTGTGAAAAATGAGGATTTTTAAGGAGTGACACTCACTTTGATCAACATAACTTTTTTATAAAAAATAATGAGAACGTAATTATTTTGAATTTAGGTTTGTAACACAAATATCTAGAGAATCCATTTGGTTTCATTCAATTTGGTTGAATATTTAATAGTTTATTGAGTTATGAAGTGACATTAATTATAATTTGGACATAGGTTCACTTGGATCGCTCTAACTCTATCTCTATATATCAAAATTTATTTATTCTTTTTTTGATAGAAAGGTAACATAAATACCTATTTCCTAGATATTTTTCATAAAAAAATTTCTCTAATTTACTATTTTTCCAGAAGTGTCAAACAGAGAAGTCGCTAAATGGTCAGACAATCTATGTTTAGTAAAACTTAAAAAGAAAAGTCGTAATAAACTCAATATATATAACTCATAATCATTGGAAAGATTTCTCAGAGTACTATCATCCTATATTTGGGTTTTTCAAATGAATTTATTTGATCCCACAAAAAGCTAATGTCAAAGTGATTTTTTGTTAGCATTTTGATGGGTTCAAAGGAGACTCGATTGTAGGTTTGAGTGAGGAGTAGATGGATTATACCAAAGGGATTTTGATCCAAGAGGATTTTATCTAGAAATTTTGAATTTACTTCTTCAAATGGGACCTTTCAAGGCTTAAATCATCATATTTTCTTAAAAATGTGCAATTTCAGCAAAAATTAGGATGTTCAAAAAAGTGGGACACACTATTGTTTCAAATCTAAAGGGATAGTTTCTCCTACCCGAGATAGGATTCGCCTAGATTGAGATAGGTGAATGATCATAACCTACCCAGGGAAGAGTAGATAGAGAGAATTCATAGAGGTGTATCCAATCCATAGAAATCAGGGTTCTATCCAGACGAACTTGGATCAAGTTATCCCAAGTTCTTCTATTAGACCAAGTAAAGTTGCTGCCTCTGAGATACAGGTCCAAGAGAGCCTGGTTATTAATAAGATTCCTCTAGTTTTTTTAGAGTAAGAGAGAGGGGTATTGAAGTCTCCAACCACCATCCAGTAATCATTTTTAAAACTACTTTTCTCAGATTCAAGTTTATGCCAGAATTTATCCCTGCCAGTTTTAGAGTTGGGCGCATAAATATTGGAAAGAACCCAAGTGAAGTCATCCCTAATATGAGTGAATCAAATAGAAGATATGTTAACTTCTGATTTAATAGTTTCCCCTGCAATAGTATTAAGATTCCAAAAGGAAGCAGTTCCTCCAGAGGCTCCCATAGAACTACAGCCCGCAACACCACAGTTTTTGAACATTTTTAACTTTTCCACGTTATCTCTAGCCATTTTAGTTTCATGTATAAGAATGATGTCTGGCTTTTGATCCCTAACTAAATTTGTCAAAACATCCTGTTTGTGGGGGCTATTCAATCCCTGATGTTTCAGGATATAATATTCATTTATAACTTTTGGGAGCAATCCTGGATGGTTCTCTGTCTCCCATCCGCTATACTTTTTCTACTTTCCTGTTCATGAGAGAATCAATTTTTAGGTATTCCCCTAGGAGGTTTGGGAGTGCCCAAATCCACTCTCATAGCTCTAGTTACAACACCTCCTAGGGGCATCCCAGGAATAAGGCTACTTTGTTTCTTCTTACTGTGAGAAACCTCAGTCCATAGGTCCTCTGAACATGCTATAAAGGGGTTAGATTCTTAAAGAGAGTCCGCCCAGCTGTTATTACTCCTAGGAGTTTGGGGGATAAAGATTCCATCATCAAATTTAACACCTATATCAATGATTACACTAATAGAAGAAGAAGGTTTCTCAATACAAAGAGTCTCCATACCTGCTAGTTCACCTACTATTTCTCCTTCTTCAAAGGAATTTGCTAGTTCTATTGCTTCCAATGTAGGTGTCTCCTCACTGCTCCTTAGATTAGTAGCCACTAGGGTAGATTCGTTCAGGCTTAAATCTGAACCATTCCCTAAAAAGATAACTAAGTTTGTCGAGGTGGTTGCTTTAGGGTTTACCAAAGTTTTCTCCTTCAAAATATTACTTGGTTCCTTGGGGGGAATTTTTTTTCTTTCTGATTCCTGAGGGGTCATTCTTTTTCCCTATGGCCTGATTTCTTACAAGAAAATCACACAAAAGGGAGGTATTCAAACTCATCTTATTGAGACCAGGATCCAAGTTTTGAGTTAATCATGATAGTGTTCGACAGATCCATCATTTGGAGGATGTTAACACAAACCCTGGCATACACCCTTCTTGTTTTTGTTGCTGTCATTGGATCAATCGATAGGAGGTCTCTAAAGGAGCTAGCCAGTCCTCCCAATAGATCTTCATGCCAATATTCTAGAGGGAGACCCAAGAATCTGACCCAGACCAGAGCTGAGATAAAGAAAGTCAAATTGTTGAGGATCAGATTTGGGGTCCATTTACGCAAGGCAAGGGAGAAACATCCCAGCATCCAAGGGCCATCGTAGAGGATATTTGAAAGATCTTCCATATTAGAGAACTCAAAGGAAAATAATCCTTTAGTCATTGTAAAAATATCAACTTGCCCCTTTAGGAACCATTTCCTCTTCGCAAACTACCTGACAACTTCTATATTAGGTCTCCCCTAGAAAACTTGCCTATAAGGGTCATCTCCATAGAAGAAATGGAATGATCGATCAGGGGGTCAGGAATACAGATAGAAAATTCACCTTTCGTAGGGTTTGAGACCACATTGACCACATGAAAGGAGGATTTCCCTATTTGTTTAATACCAAAGAGTCCAGACCACTTTCCCTTTGGAGCCGACGCTCCTACTTTGAGAGATTCTTTAGCCTATCGAGGCCCGTCGGAATCTGGTGAGCCCTCATAGAAAGTGCTCTCAGGGTCAACTGCCTTTGGTGACTTCGACCCAATTTGGTCAATCTCTACCTTTTTCTTATTTTGTCGCTAGATCCCTCTAGCAGAGCTGTTATTGTGTGGATCCTGACAAGGTACTACACCTGCAGCAGCAGCATTGCCATTGACAGGCTTAGGATTTGAAAGAGGTTTCCCGCTTGAACTTTCCACCATTATCCATCATAAATGTTGTATCTACATCTTCTCCATAGTTTTTATCAATTTATTGTATATTTTATTATAAATTTAATGTTTGAGCCTATATTCAGCAGAGATCATTTTTTTATTCTCCTTTGCTCCATGTTATCTTTAATCATATTATATATGAGGGTGTTAGAATACTTCAGAGATAACTGAGAGGGGGGGGGTGAATTAGTTATCTGCAACTTTAAATCTTTATCTTATACTTATTAATCCAAATTGATATAAAGTAAATGCATATACAGATAACACTTTACACAACACATCAATTTGGTTACAGGGAAACCAAATGGCAAAAACCCTGGTGGGAATTAGTACCCACAAAGAACTATACTATTTATAGTGATCCTTGATAAAAGATCTTCCAACACTGTTAGGAGTTGTACATTACAATGTAGTAGTATAGTGACCTGGTTAAGGGTCGGACCCTGTTAGGAGTCTTTTACAATAACCCTGTTAGGGGTGGAGAACTCACTGTCCAAGGACTACTGTCCAAATGGTGAAGGCTACAACCTTCTGGTTATTTGATACACACTGTATCAATAGGATGAACTATTGTATGTGACATTGCTTGTCTAATCAGTTCCTTTTATGCGCCGATGCTTTAGCCTCTTGTAAAGCACTATAACAATCAAATAATGTCATCAACAAATATGGCAACTAATAGTAATCCATTAGGTGTTTCTCTTATGAACAAGTTGCAATCTGCTGCTCCTTTCTTGAATCCAATCTTGGTGAGATAACCATCTAGTCTCTCATACCATGCTCTTGGGGCCTGTTTAAGTCCATAAAGTGATTTCTTTAGTCTGAATACCATGTCTAGTCTATCTGAAAGGTTAAATCCTTCAGTCTGTTCTATGTAGACTTCTTCTTTTAAGTCACCATTCAAAAAGGCTGATTTGACATCCATTTGATAAACTTTAAAGTCTTTTAATGTTGCATATGCCAAAAATAATTTTATGGCTTCCAATCTGCTC